>BMAV01003676.1:0-37459 GCA_019973955.1 Trichonephila inaurata madagascariensis | reverse complement strand
TAAAACTGAAATAAATACTAATAACCTAAATACTAATCAACTGAATTTCTTATCTTGTTTTCTAATCTCGAAAAATGTTTTTAATCTGGATTAATACTGATATATTTTGGGGTACTTAAATATACACGGGGAACGGGATTTAAAATAGTCCAGAAAAATATGTTCTATTAATTTTTTACGAAAACTTAAAATTTCCTATCGAACACCTTTTAAAACGTTTGAACAATATTTTTCATTATTTAGAAAACTATGGTTCACCATTTTATGAAAGAAAGGAAAAATATAGAGAAACGTCTTACCTATTCCAATTGCTAGAAAAATTAGGAACATTGAAGAGCTCATTTCCGTCAATCCTACCTGGATCTTGTCAAAAGTGCGAAGAAGATACTGGTGTCAGATGCTAAGACTTAAGAGTGAAAACTCATGATTACATCACTAACAGGTGCATTGATTCATCTGAAAAGTCAATTATCGATAAAAATCTCCATAATCAATTTTATGAGCGAAATCGACTGTATAACTTTTAATGCAGTGTTTACTTTCGCTCGATAGCATCTTTTAATTTTCTCTCTTTATTATCTATCAACACATTCCAAAAATTTCTAGCATCATGAATGACTCTCTTTTTTTGGAACTGTCATAATATATATATTAACTTTCTTTTCAAGAGAAATTGTACAAGAAAAGGGAATGTGTATCAATACTCAAAATTTATTACATTGATTATAAGTTTTTATCTTTCATTTCTGCAGTTATAATCATCATAATAAGTAAAATATACATTATATAAGCGCGTGATTTGTTTCTCTAAGATTTATGTTATATATAAACAATTTAAGTTCTGAAAATATTATTTTAATTACTAATAAGTTTTTTATTGTGTTTTATTTTTAGAATGTATTAAAAAAATTAATAATTTTTTTCAAAACTCTTCAATAACTGATAGCAAGGATTGGTTCAAGGACAGATATTTTTTAAAAATATCTAACAGGTCTAAATATTTTAATTACTCTTTTAAGACCGTCCTAAAATAAACATTTAACAAAAAGGTAATTTCTGGGTTTATTTACAAGAGATTTTACCAGGAGGTGTTGACACAACTTTCTGGCACCTACTGTCAGATTTTGGATTCTCCCGATTCTTCTGAGCATAAAACTGTCACATTTGTATCAATTTATCAATTTTTTGTATCAATCTATGCATCCCATACTAGATGCATATTTATGTAAGAAAACGTGACCTACACACTCATCGCTAAATCTTCTGAACTATTAGTCCAACATAATTGAAATTCGACACACGTTTCAATGTTTGTGTAGAGGTCCACTGATATTGGGACTAAAAAAATTGACTACTAAATGGAATGTTATAGAAAAACTATTGAACTATTGACCACCAAACTTGAAAGCCAGCAAGCATGTTTCTTTTGTTGAGTAGAGATCCACTTAAAAATGGTTTTAAGAAAATCCATGCTCAAAGCTGGTTGAAGAATATGATGAAGCTATAAGATAAATAAAAATACCGTTTTTAAAATAATAGACTTTCAGAGTTGAAAAGGAGACACATGTTACTTTTGCTTAGTAGAAATCCACTAATAAGGGGCTTTGTAGAGATCAACTCTGAGGAGGTGGGAGCATAAAAGATAAACATACATATATCCATTTCAGAAATTCAAGTCATGTCCTTTTTAAATCATGAGGCGATGGGTTTAAGATTGTTTTTTATATCAATATAACGCTCAATACAAGAATTTAGATATCAAGAGAACGCAAAAATTACATACAGTTATAGAGTATTATTAAACACCCAGAAAAGCGGACGGGCATTGGCTGGTATTATATAACAGAAAGTCCTTTATCATGGCGCATACCTGAACTCCGTAAAAACTCCATTACCTAATAATTATTATTTTCTCGTCGTCAAAAACGTAAGAACTTATAAGGAAATTAATTTTGGAAAATGACTGGAAAATCTGGATGGACAAGTAAAAAAAATTAAGTCAGTTCCTCTTTGAATGGATAAATACAAAGTATTTTATTAGCATTTAAAATTTGAATAAGATATATATATAAACATATAAATAAATATAAATATAGGGAGAGAGTGGACTAAAAGTAGAGGAATAGAAAAAAGAGCATAATTTGTCTGCATTGTTGTAACAATGCCAACCGGTTTGGCTAATTTGGCTAAATAAAAGGTTTTCGACGCCAACTTTTGCTTTTGTTTTAGCAGTTACATTGTTACAACAAAAGAGACGAATCTATGATGGCGTCACAGAAACCGGTAAAAATGAAACCAACATAGCTGTATATGTAATTCTTTGAAAAATTAGTTTCATTCAATTAATTTTAATTAATTGTAATTCAATCATCGTATTTTTGCCCAAAACAATAGTATATAGAAAATTTCAGCTCAAATGAGCGCTTTAAAATGTGAGAAAAAAAAAGCTTTTCAAGTTTTGACACAAGTCGCTAATTCGCCAAATATGATGCCAATGTGGCTGTATTTGTAATTCCTTAAATAATTAGTTTGAATGAATTAATTTTTATGAATTATAATGAAATTATATGTATTGTCATCCAAAATAATCATGTATGTAAACTTTCAGCTCAATTGAGCGCTTTAAAATGTATTTTATTAGAAATTTAAAATTCAACCAAGATAAATAAATAAATAAATATAGAGTGTAAGCTAATAGTAGGAATTGAAAAATGAAGAAAGGATTATAAAGGCAACAGGTGACTGATACTAAAGATGGTTGAAAATAAAAGAGATGATCGTTAAGACATTCATCAAGTTTTATAAAATCCTTTACTTTATTTCATAACCGCATTTTAAAACTCTTATGTTAATTTTCTGATAAATAAAAACATCCTTTTAAGCTTACAGCTGATTTGGAAACAAAAAAATTTTGGGTCGCAATCGGTGTTATTTATTTCAGTTCACTTTTTCTTTTCAGTTTAATTTTGGAAATGCAGTTCAATGCTGTGTTTTTCCTTTTCTTTTTCAGTACTATTTGTAAATTAAGGAGAACTTATCGCGGCCGTTTTCTTTGTACTTTTTATTAAAGACTACCGTAACCTCTGCAAAGGTCAATGTTCTAGGAATTTTGTCAGAAAACTTACAGAATGAAAATGGTTTCTCCTCTTGCATGCTATACTAATACTAATTCCCACTATAAGTAAAAAGTAGCTAAAAGAAAGTAAAGTAAAATTGCTCTTAAGTATTTAACGTTTTCATCATCGTTATTTGAAAAACATCTGTGTTCATTAGAGCAAGAAGACTTTAAAAGTATAAGACAGTATTAAGCACCAGTTATGCTTGATTCCTTTCTCATTGCGCACACAGGAAAATATAATTCTATTCTTTTCCGAATAATAGATATATATTAATTTTTCCCTTTGAAATTTTCTGAAGCTTGTAAGACTTAATTGAAAGAACATTATTTAAAAGATATGTAAAGACAAAAGTATAAGAACACTAGATTTTAATCATTTATTAGAAAGAAAAAAATGAATTGCAATAAAACTAGCTTGAGGTTTTTTCAGATAAACAAAGTCTTTTTGTTAATTTTTATTTCGAGAAGTTAATATATACTTGTTTTGCAGCAAATTTATTTATATGTATGTTGCTTAAAAATATTTGCTTCTTTAAATTTTAGCAATGAAAATAAAAGGCTAGACCAGACAAATAAAGTTTTTAAAAATATCTACGGATGAAAATTGGAATAGAATCAATATTTTTAATTTTATCTTCTTTCGAATTAGATATGCATTATTGAAATAAAATGTTTCTTCTAGCCAAAGTGATTGAAGAATTGTTGCACTCTTGAGACACTGGATATACTGTTTTTAATGAATCAGAAGAGCTGTATCAGACAGAATGCCATTAAATAAATGGATAAATTGTAAAATTAAACGTGTATTATATGAGAAAAAATGTGCAACCATGTATTTCGAGTTTATTTCAAATTATTTTTAATTATATGCTCATATTTAAATGTTTTTAATTTACATTATATCACAAGTAATTTAGGTACATAACGCTTTCAATCAGGTATATATATAACTCTAAAGTAACAGACCGAAATATAAAATGATATTCAAATATTTAGAAAAAAATATATTAAATGCAGAAGGAAATTCTTTGTAACATTACATTAAAAAATGAAATATCGGATAAAAGAACATATTCTAAATGCAATTTTTCTATATATTTTCTAAATTCAGTTTATCCATTCATTTAGGTTTGTTATTGATACGCAATAAATTGTAACTTTATAACAGTTTTCAATTATACAAGTATATTCATAATTTTTATACAGTCAGACTTCTTTATAATGAAGTCAATAAATCACTAAAAATAGTTCGTTATATGGAAAATTCACTATAGATAGTCATTTTTCCATTTTCTTTATAAACCACTTAAAACTCCTATGAACACTACATATTAATATAGTAATTATTTACACTCTTTTTTAAATTTATATACATTTATTTTATATATCTTACCAATCAAAACGAAAACTACAATTGGCATTTTATGTTTTGATATTACTTTCAGTCTGAAACGAGTTAACATTACATCACAGCTATCAGCTTTGATTTAATTTGAAGAACGGGGACAGCCTCCACCGAGTGAAGGTGATGTAAGTGTTTGCAGTAAAGGAACTTGACAATGGGGGTTAAAGGTTGCACTTCTTGAATGAAATGCCCGAAATTCTATTGCTCTCGACGAGTTGAGCACTTAAAGTATCCGACTACGTTCGGAACCGTGATTTTGAAAAGGTGCATAAATGGATAATTTTCACGATATTTAGTGTCACTTAGATTATAATACATGTATAAAATTATCTTAAGGACATTTTGACAAAAAAAGATTTTTAAATACAATATTTCGGCTAAAAATTAACTTAGAATAACCTTTATTCAAAATGTTCTCCTTTTGTGAAAAATGCTTCTATTATAATAATATTTTGTCTGTTTATAGCTCAAACCACTATACAGAGGCTCAACTATAAATTTTGAAAGATTCACATTATTTTCAGGTTACAACCATTTGAAATAATTATCTGTTTTTTCTTAAAATTTCTCCCCTCTGTTGTCGTAAAACACGGATAAACCCACTTCTAAGTTATATATTTCAAAAATTCTTGTTGAGGCTCTGTTAGAGGTCTGAGTTATATACAGGGAAAATATTATTATAATCGAAGCATTTTTCACAAAAGGAGAACATTTTGAAAAAGGATTATTCTAATTAATTTTGGGTCGAAATATTGCACTTAAATAATTTTTTATTGTAATACTATTCTTAAAACAGTTTTATGTACATTTTCTAATCTAAATGACACTAAATATCATAAATATTATCCATTTATACGCTTTTGCAAAATCACGGTTCTGAACGTAGTCGGATACCTTAATAAACCTAGTTTGATTTATGACCACCATAAAATGTGTTAAAAGACAGAATAATATGAAATGTCATGAAATGCTTTAAAAATAGTTAGAATAAAAAATTGAATCACAAGAGAAAAAGTTCGATAAATAAAAAATGTACTTCGCTTATTGCGAGGTTGTTTTGAAGAAAATTGTGGAATGTTCTTGGTTCCAAGAAAATGTTCGCCATACATAAAAATTCGCAATGCAGAGCTTCGACTGTATATATCATTGTATATTAAGAAATTACAAAAAAAAAGAGCCATGATGCAATTTAATTAAAACCTTGAATATCTAATTTGTGAATGCTCTAAAAAAGGTTAATGATAAAAAGTAAAACGCGCAAATTTTTTATTTAAGATATTTCAAAACATGTCAGTTTAACCCCTTATCTCTACCGACGGTAATTATAAGTACCACCCACTTGAAAATAACATAGAAGAACCAATTATTACGAATATTCTGACAATACTTAGTAGAAATATTTTTTTAAAATCCCTCTTCTCCTAAATATATGGCAGCACGGGTTCTATGATGAATATTTTCGCAGGGAAGGCTAATAGTTTTATAGCAGAAATTGCATTTTCAGTTGATTGCAATAATTATAATTTTTGTCCCGAAAAAATAAATGTCAAAATTTAAATACCTTATTTTTTGTATGTTAATAACGAACTTGGAAAACGATTTGACTCTCTATTTTAAGTGAACACTGTATATAATTAATTTTAAAGGGGAATGTATTTAATTATTTAATTAGCTCTAACGGATTGAACTTCCCAATGGAGAGTATTTCGTTTATGTATATCCCTTATTTTTCAATGTATTGATCCAAAAAAAAATTACATAAAAAAAACTGCAGTAAATTATAATGCGATAGATAAAGAGTTATATTCATAAAATTTTCACGAGATGGTACATTTTCTAACGAATTCTTCATAGCCAGAAATTGCCAGCTATTTTGAGCTACAGATAATTACTTTAGTTTCTAGAGAAATAATTGTTCAAATATATGTTTTAAGACCTAGGGTATATAAACAAAGATGCTTGAGCTCACATTCTGCAGTAAAGTTTCCTTTAAGGTATCCGACTACGTTCAGAATCGTGATTTTAAAAAAAGCGTATAAATGGATAATTTTCATGATATTTAGTGTCACTTAGATTAGAATACATGAATAAAATTGTTTTAAGGACATTTTGACAAAAACAAATTATTTAAGTACAATATTTCGGCTAAAAATTAACTTAGAATAACCCTTTTTCAAAATAGTATCCTTTTGTGAAAAATGCTTCTATTTTAATAATATTTTGCCTGAATATAGCTCAGAATTCTATACAGAGGCTCAACTATGGTTTTGAAAAATCATATTATTTTTAGAATGACTTGTAATTGAAATAATTGTCGGCGTTTTTTTCTTAAAATTTCTTCCCTCTGTTGTCGTAAAACATGGATAAACCATTTCTAAGTTATATATTTCAAAAATTCTAACTGAGCCTCTGTACAGAGGTCTGAGCTATATGCAGGCAAAGTATTATTATAATTGAAGTATTTTTCATAAAAGGAGAATATTATGAAAATGGGTCATTCTGTGTTCATTTTTTGTCAAAATATTGTACTTAAATAAATTTTTATTTTAATACTATTCTTAAAACAATTTTATATACGTTTTCTAATATACGTGACAGTAAATATCATAAATATTATTCATTTATATGCTTTTGCGAAAACACGGTTTCGAGCGTAGTCGGATACCTTAAAGAATCACAAAAGACAAGTTTAAGGAGACAGCGCGCTCGGTAGCCGAGTGGTCATGAAATCTCGGACGACATTTCCTGCCCAGGTTCTATACCTAGTGCAAATAAGAACTCGATGTGTAGAAGAGCTGAAAGGTCTGGAGAGGGTCAAAGTCTTCCCGTGGTGCTGAAATTTGGAGAGCTTGGTTTCAGCTCAGGTGTCGTCCTCGTCACTTGACCGTGTATCAGATTTACGAATCCTTGACCAATATCTTTCGTGTGGTTTTATAGTACACACACAACGCTAATCACCTTCAAATCAAAATGCTTAGTTACGCATACTCTATATAAGACTTCAGATTATACTGTCAATAATTAGTACATCGCAGTAATCTTATTGATTTCACTAAAGCAGAACAAAACATATACCAGATTGTTCAGCTATTTTCTTCTGAAGACGATACAAAAACATTCATATTGATATAGTCGGACCTCTGTATAATTAAGTCACTAAATCCCGGAAAAAAGTTCGTTATATGGAAAATTCGTTATATAGAGGTCCTACTTTTATTATGCTATATAAAGCACATGAAACAAATTTTAAATTCATAATCACTATATATTTAAAAAGCAATTATTCACACCTTTTTTAAAAAATTAATATATGTTTATTTTATATACCTTACCCGTCAAAAAAAAAAAAAGAAAGAAAAACTGAAAGGAAAACCAGAAAATAACATTGAAAAATTCACTGTATTTTCAGTAATAAGAAATAATTGTATACTAAATGAATTATTATTAAGGCTTCACAGTATCCTAAAATTTCAGTTTTACCAAATTTTCTTTTTCTTTTTTTTTTTTTTGCATTTTCTATTGGTCTATATGATGCGAAGAAGCTTGCCATGAAATTTCAGATCGTTATTAAGTAAAGTTTTATAAAGTGTTTAAAAACTCTATAGCTTCGTTTTGGTTTTCGGTTTCATTTAAAGCGACACACTAAAATTGGATTAATTAAAAATATTTTTGAGCTTTTACTTTGAAATGGTTATTAATTCCAATTTTCAACTACTAAATCATTCATACTTCCATTTATGAACATGACTACATACTTAATTAATTATTATTAATTTCATGGCCAATTTTACTTTAAAATAGTTTATATAACTTAAGCATCGTAGCACTGCAGAAATACTTTTCAGAATTTGCTTTGTGAGAAACAATATTTCAAAAGAGATGGAATACTACTGAAATGATATCTAAAATTCAGTCATCTGCTGATTATGCAGTGGAACTTCCAAAAATAAAATATTGAGGCTAAATATTTGCAGATATAACTTCAGAATGCTGGCATTCAACAAAACTTCTACCTTAATTCCTAAAAACATAGAAAATGCATGTACCCCTACACTCAATTTTAGAAATGTCACTTTTTAAAATCACATACCGGCTCAGAAATGCACTAAAAGCACCCTATCCCCAAATTCATCCACCAAAACCTACGAATTTTTAGAAGAAAAACACACCAGCTAGTACGCAGAAACCCCAAGAGATTAAATATCCGTATTATTTTGTACATAAATGCTTTGTGAACAAGCTTTTAAATATTAAGGGTCAAATAAAGAAAAGCTAGGAAAACTGACGCAATCGCCAGCAAAAATCCCTATCGATATACAAAAACCATCCTCATTTTAGGTAAAATAAATGTACTTCGAGTCCATAATTTTAATTAAAATAAGTAATTTTTCAATACCGAGAACACATATTTGGAAAATAACATATTAAAAATTGCAAACTTTACGGGCATTATACTTTTTATTCCTTTACATTTGTATTTTCTCGGGCTTTCTAATTTTGAAGGTATAAGTGTTTTCTAATCTAAGGCTGCCATTCGAATAGAGCCTTGATTTTTTTTTGTATATACTTTGACGTATATTCTAAGAGGAAATTTACGACATGAGACTGGGAAGTAGGGTCTAGTTATTTTTCTAAAAATGCTTGAGTTGATATTTTAAAAATGTTCGTGTTTTTTCCACGGTTTCCCAGAAAAATATTGTTAAAATCTTAACAAGATAATAGATTTTCCAATCTCTACTAACTTTTGTTTGCACGGCGCCGCTGCAGAAAACACAAATAACTAAGCCGACTGAAACAATTTTAAAATGATTCCCATGCGAAATTTTCAAAAGAAATTCCTAAAATTGCATGCACCAGCTGATCCAGAGTAGGCGCTTTTGCCGCAGAATAGATTAGCATAACCATTATCTAAATATAAAACATCAATTATTTTTACTGTAACTGTCTTAAAAATATTTTTTTGAAAAGGATTTTGTATACGTGTATCATAAACGACATAGAAATTGCGGTAATCCCAGGCAGGTAGGCATCGCTTTCGAGTATAAAATGCGCTCAAATAAAATTCTAATTTTCCACGGAAGTCACAAAAACTGTTGGCGGAAAAAACTGGATTCGAAAATGAATAAATATGTGTTTTGATAACGCTGGGGTGGCTATATCACTTCTAATATTAGAATACACTATTTGGATATTGAAGAAACAATTTCAAAGTTCAATGAGAACCGTGAAGATGTAGCTAAATTGGATATCAGGTACAAATTACCAGGGGATTCGTTTTGAGTCCATATCGTTAGAAAAATCAAATCAATTTTTACCAAAAGAAAAAAGAACTTGGGTAAGTATTGTATAGAATGGGTAAAATTATATATGAGCTGCAGCAAGGCTTCAAAATAAACTTTGTTGACAACAGAATCCTAACGAAACTGGCACAAACTAATTACACGAGCTCTTGCGTAATATTTGGATCAGAAGTTGCAAAACCGCTTCTGAATACTTTAAAGATGAAAGGTGTAAACTGGTAGGTAGAAGGCCACCAGATTTATGGCCATGTGGTAAAGATTTGTCGGCGGCCGAAAACAAAAATAATTCTGTACGGATGTATTTTGGCCCATTCGAAAAGCATAGTACAGCAGGAGTAATAAAGAATGATTATGTATGAAATATTAAAAGATGATTTCAGGTAAAACCAAACCAATCGTTTTTATTCTTGAACATAGTGCGGTAAAGTGAAAACTGAAGTATGATGAAAATTATTTGAAAAGAATGTTGTTAAACACTGACCAAACAAAATAATATTTGTAGAAAGCGAGAATCTTGGGGTGTGAAAAGTTAAAAACAATAAAATCTTTCAATTTGGCTGGGTAAAATAAATTTTCTGAAACTGTAGGCACTAGGGATTAAAATGTTTTCGGTGTAAAATTTTGATCCACAAGTGCTTCAGATACTCAAGATAATATTGATACTAAACCAGACATTGCTCATTTAAAATAAATAATAAAAGAAGAATCATTAAGCAGAAAACAGCAGTTGGTGAAAATTTGTAGTTTGGTAATAAACTTACATCACAGGTCTGGGTTGAATTCCTGGAGCTGGCTGAGTTGACTGTCTTTAATCCCTACTATACTCAGCGCGTTGGAACTTGATTTTTTGGGTGGGCAAAGTAGTAATTTTAGTAGTGACTGAATTATATATATTTATATATATATATATATATATATATATATATACCTATATATATATATACCTATATATAAGTTTATATAGTCAGTATTTTATACTGATATGCCTTATTTTTAAGGTTTAAAGGGGCACAGTACTATTAGGTGAAAACGATAAAAATCAAATCCCATTCTTTTAACTAAATTTTATTCTTGACACGCTTTCTATAACCTCACAAAATTTGGAAGATCTCAACTTAAAAACCTTGTGTGCATATTGGCGCTTTTATAGGTGAGGTTTTTTATTCCACATCCTATAGCCAAATAAAAATTTAACTTATATCTCAAGAAGAATGAAACAACTTCGATTACATATTTGTTTAGAGTTCTAAAACATTTTCTGGCCTTTTGTTTTTTATCTATTGTTAAGCAGTATATGTATCAAAAAGTTGGTATGCATTTTTTTAATCGGCTGTACTGTAAAAATTCTAATTAGATTTATAGATTTTTTAAGGAACTTCAATAAGCATTACGCACTCAGTATTGTACGGATACCGTGTATAACGAAATCACTGTTATTTTTTATATACATAAAGTTTGACATGCTTGTAAATTTCCCATCTGATGCCTGTATACATCTTTGGCAAGGAAGCAACATTTAGGGACTACTTTAAAAGGTTAAATTCTTTTTTTCTTTGAAAATTCAATGGCCAACTTTTTAACAAATTTTGAACTTAAATATTTTTATAGGCATACACATAAGAAACAAAAAATTTGAAAATTCTTAAATTAAGAAGCTTTGTGTAAATAGCACCATGTATACTTAAATTTATTACATAACTATTACAATACAGCTCAAATAATTTCATGTATTTACTAATACTATGTCATTAGTTTCGTCATTTTTACTTTATATCTTGACAATAACTCATTGCCCCTCCTCATCGCTGGTAAAACGGGATCCTTTGATTTAAAGCGTAACAGCGAAAGCTGGCTGAGAATATAGAGGCGTGCAGGGCATAGAACAGTGCGACGCCAGAAATAGCGGCTGGCACCACCACACGGTCATCCTATGAAAGTACGGCTGGTGCAGGCACGAGTAAATATGCAAAAAGCTGGCTAACACAAGAACATGAGTGCAAGATATACTGGCTAAAATTGGAGCTAAATAGAATGTTTTCATCACTTACACCCGGCTCAAGGGGTACGAAAGGGTTCATTCTTTGGTTTTCTCTGTTCGCGTCTTCTCTCTCTCGCTTTTTATTTTCCTTCCATTTTCTTGGACATATCGCTCTTGATATTTTTCTTGTTTATTCGTCTTTCGTCTTATTTTGCCTCTAAGTCTTTCGTTGAATTTTTATTTGTTCGCCTTTTATCGTGTTTTGTGTCTTCTGCGACTTTCGGCGTTTACTGTTGAAGATCTTGCACAAATCGGACATTTTGTTCCATGACTCCTTTTCCAAAATTAGTTATCCTGTGCGGTCGAAGGTGATCACTATATGGCATGTTTTTAATGATGTGCCCTCTTTCTTTTTTGGTTTGTGATTCTAGCTGATAGTCACAATTGGCGGTAAAATTTCCTGTCTGAGTTTAGGGTAAAACAGTAATCCTGGTTTTCTTTAATTCCTAGGTGGCACTATCAGTTGCTTCTTTTGATTTCTTTTGTCATACTTTCAGGAATAACTACTACTTGGTCAGTTTTCTTTCAGGGAATACAAACGTGGCGCTGCCGAGTACCAAGCGGTCGGGATGGTTGTTCAGCCCGGCAACAATGCTCACCAGGACTTTCAATAACACATTGAAACATAGGTTAGGTTTTGCGTAGTATTTCAAACCGTCTTTCAGTTCAGAAAATCAGATGGATGTTGAAGTTTAACTGGAGTTCTCAAAACCAGACAAAAGTCACGGGTTGCTGTGAAGTACCGTACCGGCCTGGCGCATCAGGCAAAGGTCCACCATCAAAGTCTTGAACTTGCGTGCGTTAAAAACGGCTGTACGTATTGATTTCCATCTGCAGAAGATAATTCGCAAAATCGGAAAAGTGGCAACTTCTTCAAGAACATTCTTGATTATTATTTATTTTAACACCATTTTCCTTGATTATAGTCTCACCCACCTGCCATTTGTCCATTTTTATAACATCCCATAAAACATATGTATATAGCATCATCATCTACTACATATCTCTACATTACGCTTGAGTTTAGTATTTGATATGAAATATTTAAAACACCCAAACAGTTCTTTTCAGTTTTATCAGATTTAGAAATGGGAAGATTTGATGAATTTCCGGTGGGCAAAAGGGTGAAGATTTATCAAAACAGACTTAAGTCAGGTCATTTTACATCCCACTGTAAGCATCATAGTCCATAAAACCTGCTCGAACTGAAACTCAGTGCTGCAACAGCCACAGGGGCCACGGTCTGTGCCCGTACGTAACATTGGGCTCTGAGGGTTTTCAAGCGAATGTCCAGATCGTGTGGGTGTTCTGAAGCGATACCCCAGTGCTCCCCAATCAGCTTGTTGCTATTGGGGTATTAATAATATATATATATATATACTATTTTCCTGTTTAAATCCGTTGTTCAAATAAACCGGAATTTAAGTCAAAATCGCTGAACAGTTTGGCCCGCTGAGCCAAATTCATGTGTTTGGTCAGCAAGGACGCGAAAAATAAAAAACATAATTTTAAAAACACCACAAATCCACGGTTAGATTGCAGTTAAGGAGATGAATATCGTACGTGTTGAGTAATAACGCATAAATAAATGAGGAAACAAAGTTGTTTTACTAATTATTTTAACGATATATATATCTAAAATCAGATTTGTCATATAAACTCATTATTAAAAAAGTAGCAATAAACAAACAGGATATGAAGATAAATAAAAATGGTTTAACGATTTATAAAAAATAAAAAAACCCTGATTCTAGAAAATAACCCACTTCATGCATTTAAATTTTAAGATACAAAATATAAGTGAAATTACGCATTTGAAAGCATATAAAAATTAAAAGTAGAGAGCAGTAGATAATTCTATACCCAATAAATATTATTTTAAGCGCAGCAAATGGCACTGATATACAAAGGATTATCAGGTTTCATAGAAACACACAGTACAAATCGGCACAGGCAAAAACTCCTGATCCTAGAAGCAGAGCCACTTAATTATGCAAATTTGAAAAAAACAGGGAATAATAAAAGTATATGACTGTGCGCTCAAACAGTAATAAAAAAAAAAGCAGTTATATAGATATAATGATTTGTGACAAAATAAAACCATGATTTACCCCAGAAAAGAACCCTTTCAAATTCCTTCAGAATTTTTAAATATGCGAATAAAAAAGCCAAGCAGCCAGAAGATTATAAAATAAAAGCCAGAAGAAGGAGATAATTTTTAAATAGTATTAGTACATCTATTTTAAAAGAAAACAGTAAATAGGTTTGCATTTTAAAGTTTTCAGTTTAGTGAAAAGGAATAACAGAATTTTATAAATTTGAAATTCAGTAAATGTAAAATACTGATCCTGTGAGGCGAGCCTTAATTTATTACAAGTGGTAAAAATACTGAGCCAATAAAGATATAAAGCTTATGTATGAAAAGTAGTAACAAATAAAATATTAGGGTAGGGTTTAAAGATTTTTGACCAGTAAAGCAGACCGATTAAAGAAGAACCCTCAATTCATCTAAATTTTTAGGGTGCGAAATAATAAAGTAGATTCCACGCATTGAAAGCATATCGTAAGCTTAAAAAGAGCCGTGAGATTAAATCTATAAAATATAAATATTATTTGAAATATATATGATAAAAGCAATGGATAGTTCTAATTTACAAATTTTTACTGTAAATTGAAAAGAATACCAGAAATTTTGATATTTGAAGACAAAAAAATATAAAATATACCTGATCCTGAAGAAGACCCATAATTCATCGGTGAAAAGAAGGAGAGAAAAAAGGAGAGTACGTGCCAGGGTTGAAAAACAATGTACGATGAAGAAAAAAGGATTAAAGGGGTAAATGATTTTTGAACAATAAAAGAACCTGATTATGAATAAACACTCCAATGTATTCCAATTTTGAAATATACCAATAATTAGAAAACACAATGCGGTAAACATATCTATAAAGCTAAATATAGCGTAAGATAATTTTACAATAAATATTCTTTTTAAGTATATTTAATCAGAAACAATGAAATGGTTTTGCGATTTCGAAAGTTTTAGTTTAGTGAAAAGGAATAACATTTTGATATACACTATCTGACCAAAAGTATCCGGTCACCCAATGATGTGGACTTAGGCGTCCTGAAGCACATATTAATATAATGTTGGTCCCCTTATGCGTGGATGACAGCCTGCACACGTCTGGAAAGACTTTCCAACAATTTTTGATAGATGACCATAGAATTTCTTCCCCAGGCGTCCATCGCTGAGTGAGTGCTTTGCAGTGAGGATGGTCGATTTGGCATGAGCTAAGTGATGCGGCATCTAGTTCGTAATAAGTAATTTCGGTTTAGATCGGGGAACCTGGGAAGGCCGGTCAGTAGTTGATCCTTATATCGTCAAACCACGTCTGTGCAAGCCTCGAGTAATAATAATGAGGAATTCAGCGTTTACCTTGCTGGAAAAGAAATGGGCTTTCCCAGTATAGGGTGGGAGTGCAGCATTACCCTGAAATGTAAACATACATCTCAGTGTTCATGTTTTCCAATCTACGGAAACTAAGATTACAGGACAAACCACGAGAAATTTCAAATAATGTACGCTTCTACCACCAAAACTTAACATTCGGCAGAGTTGCGGTTACTAAAGAAACGTGCGCCGAGCATCGCAAACCAGACGCGTTCATCCTAGCCACCAGCGCTGTAAAACGAAATTCATCACTCCAAAGAACACTTTTCCACATGTCCAGTGACGGTAAGCTCTACACCATTGCAATCGAAGCCGCGTTACCTGTGGGTGATGTTTACGGCATGTGTGAGGCAGGCGACATGATTCCCCGGGTTGTTGGGCTGCTGCTCTCGACGGACAGTCCTGCAGCTAACACCACGATGAACTTTGGAACTTCGAAATTTCACCCAATGAAGGAATAGCGAATTTGTTTCACTACCCTTTTTCAGAGTTCTGCGATTGTGTTCACCAAGTATTTTCATTACCGGTTTGTTTTCTGCCGTTTCAATGCCTAGTCTCCGTTTCAACTTCACAATTACATCACCCACAGTCGATTTAGGCTTTGTGTACAGAATAGAGCAATCTCGACCTGATTTCCACCAAAGGGTATTACTGACTCTGCACGTCAAACTCACTATTCTCCTCAGGCTTTTATTGCCTAACAAATGTATAAAAACAATTTGACAAAATCAAAACACTTTTATAACTTTCAACTGCGCTATCATATTTCCTCACTCGCTGGAGCTTCACTTTTGTAAGGTGCCAGGTTGCACGGCCTATAATTGTATTTGTGTGTAGGACGAAGTATAAAAATACTATACCTGATCCTGAAGCAGAGGCCCTTGATTCATAAATTAAAATGAGTAACTATAAAGTATGTGCTATGTGTCTAAATCAATCAGCAAATAAATGAAGCAGTTAGAGGTTTAAAATTTACATAAACAAAATTTCCACCAAGTCTGAAGAACCCACTTGATGCCCCTCTAATATTTAATAATGCAAAAACAAATATGAAAAATGCCTTCCATCGAAAAATATCATCAAATAAATTAGCGAATAGTAAGATAGTCTCTTAAATAAATATAACTTTAAATATGATACGAAAGAAATAAGAAATGGTTCCTGATTTACAATGTTTTTAGGTTGAGTGAAAAGAAGAACAGAGAAATTTTGCGACAGTTTTCTAGGACAAAATTGTAAAATACCTGATCCTGAAACCCTTGATTCATCTAAAAAGTGAAACAAAATGGGAATAATAAAGTATTTGCCATGCGTAGTAAAACAATGAGCAAATAAACAAAAACAGGTTTAACGATATTTGACCAAAAAACCTCATTTTTGGAAAACACTCAGATTCTATCTGACGTTAAAATATGCATTTTAATAAAAAAATGCCATGTTTTAAAAATACCACATAAAGAAAATAAATATAGCAGAGGAATATTATTTTTTAAATAAACATTATTTTAAATGTATTTTTATCCGAAAGCAATGAAATGGTTTTGATTTACAAAATTTTTAGGTTAGAAAAAAAGAATAACAGGAATTTTATAGTTTAAAGGACAAAGAAATGTAAAAAATACACGATCACAAAGTAAGAACCACTTAATTCATCTAAAATTGAAAAAATGCGAATAATAAGGATTGTGTTATGTGTCGAAAAACAAATAAACGAAATAAAGCAGTTAGAGGTTTAAAAAGGTTTTTAGACTGATAAAAAACAATCATTTAAAACAACTTACTTCAACTCATCTAAATTTTTAATTTGCAAATAATAAAGTGGATTCCACGCATTAAAAACATATCGTAATTTAAAAAGAGTAGTAAGATTATTCTCTTAAATAAATATTATTTGAAATATATTTAATCCGAAAGCTATAAATTGGTTCTGATTTACAAATTTTAACGTAAGTGAAAAGAATACTAGAAATTTTGATATTTGAAGGACAAAAAATATATATATACCTGATCCTGAAGCAGAGCCACTTAATTCATCTGAAATTGAAAAAAATGGGAATAATAAAGTATATGCAAGGCCGTTGAAAAACAATGAGTAATTAAATAATTGAGTTAGACGTTTAAGGATTTTTGAACAATAAAAGAACCTGATTATAAAGAAACACTCAATGTATTTCCATTTTAAATATGCCAATAATTTAGAAAACACCTTTCATTAAAAAAATAACATAAACTAAATATAGCAGTAAGATAATTTTTTCAGTAAATATTACTTTAAGTATATTTAAATCCAAAAGCAATGGGAAATAGTTCTGATTTACAAAGTTTAGTTTAGTAGAAAACAACAATTTTGAAATTACACTATCTGACCAAAAGTATCCGGACACACGAGGTGGTATGAAGATTTAGGGCATCCTGAGGCACAAATTAATTTGATGTTGGTTACATATGCGTGGATGACAGCCTGCACATGTCTGGGAAGACTTTCAACAATTTTGATGGAGGTGGCCATGGAGAAGTGAGTGCTTACAGTCAGGATAGTCGATTTGGCAGGTATATATTCGGCGCTCTAGTTCGTAATAGTGTGTTCTATGGGAACACATATCCAGTTTCCCCATGCCTCCTAAAGGCGCAGAAAAAATAACCGCAACTCCAAATCGTGCAATAGTCTTCTTTCACGCTAGCAGACAAGCATAGCTCTTTGAGGCACTTCACTTAGAATTTTATATGATAAACATAGTTTATGCTTGGTCTAAATTTAGTACAAAAATACGCAAAAAACAAAGTTTCATTTCACATGGTCTGTAATGCTTTTCTATGCGATTTTTTAAATAAAAAAAAATATTGTACATAGTAATAAACTGCATTTCGAAATCAAAGACATGTTTCGAAAACGCGAAAAACACAACTTTCATTTAGTGTTTTGAGATGTGAAGCTCCTTCTTGAGACTGTATCAAAAGCACACACACTTCAAAAAAATTCTACCTTAGTTCACAATTTCAGCGTTTTGCTGGAATCAATCAGACAGTAACAATTTTCCTGTTGTCAAGCCAAGATTAAGGAATCTAAAGTTGATTCAAGCTACGCATTGGTAAGAAAAAATATTGTGACTTTGAGAGAAAAGAAATGTGAAGTAAAGATGTTACTGAGTAACATTGCTATTCACCAAGGTTGAATGAAGAAGTCAGGAAAGAAAAGTCATAGCTGTAAAAAGTGGTAAGTATTGCATAAAATCAAGTAAAATTAAATTTTTCAAAAGAAATGCAACATGATGGAAAATTTTATTATTATTTTAAATTGGCACCAAAAATACATTAAGTTCAGCTATAGCTGCTCTTGTCTTATTTTATCATTGTAACTTTCTGTGTTATATACATAAATAGACTCATTACAAAATTCTCAAAATATGTCCTGGCTGTGATTATAAATACAACTAATTAACGTTAAGGAAAATGCCTGACTCGACGAAGAACCATTTGGTTATCTAAGATTGAAAAATGAAATTAAATTGTAAATATATAACGTTTTAAAACATGTGTCAGTAGTAAATCGGGAAAATATTTTTAAAGAATTTATTTTATATATACATTTAAATATTTACATAAATGGACTTATAGCAGCATTGTCAAAATATGTGTCTACCTATGAAAAAAACTACTAAGTTCTACATTGTAGGACAAAAAGATATACCTGATTAAGAGGATGAATCGCTTGCCTCATCAGAATAAGAAAGAAACACAAATATGAATGAAAATATTATGTTTTGATATAATATCGAAATAAAGGTAAAAACTTTATTTTGTATTTGTTTTCCAAATAGTGAATAAAGAAAATTTGGAAAACTGTAAAAGTATAAAATTTGCATAAAATTAATTAAAAATACTACAATTACAAAAAGAGTTTCATCCCCAAATGGATTTCCTTATAAGGGTGAAAAACACAGTACTTCAACCTGTAAGCTTGCTTTTGGTCTTAGGTCAGTAAATATTGAAGAGAGAGAGCAGATAGAGTACTGAAAGATATATGATTGCTTAGGTATTTAATTATTTATTTTTAATGTACTTTTCAAATTTAATTAAGTATCTTCAGTCTGGTAAAACAGTTCAAATAGTTACAAAAATATATATATCGGAATTGAAGAAGAACCACTCCCACACCAAGATTAAAAAATGCATACTGTATTGTTAATATTATGCTTTGATAAATTGTCAGTAAGCAAAAAAAAGCAAAATAAATTATACTATTTTGTATATTGAATAAAATAATCGAAACAAATGCAATTTTGCTTTTATTTTCACTTTAAACAAATGGCTGCGTTTTTAATATTTTTTAGTATTTTGAAATACCTGATTCTGAGGAAAGGACCACTTGATTCATCTAAAATTGAAAATATATATATAGGCTAATTCTTTCTAAACAAAGAGATAACATCCAAATAATAACGATTCCGAAAAACACATGGACAGTATCAAAATCACACATTGAAGGACTTATGGGTGATCGAGATTAAAATTATAAAATATGGATATGCTGCAGTGTTATAACCATTACTGACTTGGAACGACTTCATTATGAAACAATTTATATAAAAGTGGGGTTGAACCTGTTTTTGGCCAGCCAACCTTACTTTTTGTAAATAACTTGCAGGCAAAACCAATAGGAAATAATGAATAGGAATATCTAAATCCATTATAAAGATAGAGTAACTTACCTAAAAATGCACTTACAAATGCAAGCCCGCACTAAATCTGAGTGCAATAAATAAGTTATTGCCAGATTCTAGACCCTAATACAGATTTACATCCAAGTGAAGGGGCTGATGAAGCACTTAACAAAAGTATAAAAGAATGGAAATAAAAATTAATAAGAGTTGCAAGAACAACATAACTAATAACACTAGAGGCAAAATACATGGTTCAAAAATAATAATAAGTAATTTTGCTCATATTAGATTACATCCGAGGAGAATAAACGAATAACTTCTAGAAATAATTTTGGGGGTTTTACTCAGTAAATAAAATATTAATCCTCTCAAATTGTAATCCTTTACTATTTTCAATAACTTTTATTCATATAATATTATTTCAAGTATTTGGGTATTCTGATTTTGGCAATATTTAATAAAATATTTATAGTTATTTATAATGTCTGATTTTTGACACGAAATTTATTACGTTGTATATAATTAATAACAATATTTCTGTGAATATGAAACAAGTAAACTCAATATTACACAAAACAAATTATAGACTACAGAAAGATTAAAAAGAACTTAAAAATTCTCTGATCAAACCTGGAAACAAATTAAAACAATGAATACACAAAGTAACTCCTTATGGCAATATCAAAAATTTTCCATAAAAAGCGCTCCAATATTCCATCACTCAATGGCACTGCCGTACAGACGGCAAAAAGCCCCAGTATGCTCACGAAACTTTCCAGAACTCCTTTACTTGTGCTTTGGGGCCAGAAAACTTTTCGCCCACTAATAGCCAGCCGCCACTTACAAACTAATACTCTCCAACAATTTCTTCACCCAGGCCCACCTCCATTCACATAAATACCCTAGGACACCGGAAATTGCTGGGTATACTGGAACTTAAAAATAGCAAATCAAGTTCGGATATATGATTACTAACAAAATGGTAAAAAAATTACACTCAAAGCTTTCTAATTCTCACCTACTTAACAAAACAGATTTAGAGTAGACATTTTCCCAAAATTGACGTAATCTTCCCAATCAAAAACCTGGAAAAACAATCATTTTTCAACTGAACATCCAAATTCTCTATCCTCCTTTTGGTAAAATAGCAGAAACACACATCATACTTAACAGGATTAACACCTTTATTTCTGATACAAATTTTACTAACCCAAATCAGCCCAGTGTTACAAAAGCGCCTCTCTACTTGCCATCCCACTACTCAAGGGCTAGGCTGAAAAATAGCTACCGGATTTCAGGTAACAGTTCCACTGGGCTGTCTTTCTGTAGCCTTATCCAGAAGGCGTTCAATCGGGTCTGGATCAGTGGCAATTTAAACTAATAAATTATAAATTCCCTCCTGCTTTAATGCACATAATTAACTCTTACGCTAACAGATCATCAGTACGATTCAGAATGCTCTTTCAGCGTATATAATGTGAATATCGGGGCCCCGCCAAGGTAGTTTACTTGGGCCGTATTCAATATTTGCCATAATGACATACAGCATATCCACAGACCGGCCTCAATATTTATGCAGATGATACCTGCATGAAGCCACGACACAAAATCACAAATATCACTAAAGTACTAAATAATCACCTACAGTAACTTCTAGAAACATACTTTTAATACATGGAAATAAAACTTAATGTTGACAAAACAGTTGCAGTACTCTTTACAAGAGGAAAAGAGGAAACCTGCAACGTCGCCAATATATACACACCACTACTGGTCTCAAAACACAATTTACCTAGGACTTTTACTGGATAACAAACTCACTTGGAAACAACACATTATATACAGCGCGAAACAAATTCCGGAATGGTCTAAGATTAATATACTGCTCTTACCGGAATTCTACACAATGACTACTGAAAATAAAGTACTTCTCTACACAGCCGTTTTGCGGCCCATTATAATTACAGGTTGTCCTGTGTGGGGATATGCCGCATCACTAATATCAAAATGCTTGAAATTTCCCAAAATAAAACTATTCGTATGATTGTTAATGCAAATATGTACATGAGAAATTCAAGATATATATAAAGCTCTTAAAATTCCGACTTTTAAAACTTTTATTAAGAAACTCGCAACTAAATTTTTGATTCTTTTACTTACTAATAATTGTCACATTCTAAAATCCTGGAAAATTATGCAAACACCTCTTGACAACACCAAAAAGGCCAAGGAGATTACCAGATTTCTAATCCGCCGTAACTTTAAATATCTACATTTACTTACTGTTGTCAAATGACCTAAATTTAACTATTATTATTTTTTAAATTTTTAAAATTCCATTTTGCTTCTTTAATTATTCAGTATACCCACACGAGCAATATTCCCATTCAAATATTCTCTCACTAACTTCAGGGCAGCCAATCTAGAGCCAGTCACTCTGCCCCTCAATCAATCACAGGGCAACCTACCATTTCCAAGGATGGACTTTTCCAACTCAGAATTTTTCTCCAAGTGTAGCTTCTAGCCACGCCCTCTTTCCCACACAACAACCCAATCAGGGGTCTTTCCTATCACCAAGGGCGCTACTTCATCAGGCACCGTTAATATGATATGTAGGTGGAGGCTCAGCGGCGAGCAAATGTGCACCAGTGACATCCAGCGACTAACAAACAAGTACATTACTCTCCCAACGAACTTTATATATAATTCATTGCCCTCTTTATCATAGTATTAGAAACTATTACATTATTATATAATTTGACATGTATGTCAAAATTTACTTTAAGCTAGGCATTGTGTTGTCTGTTTTAAATTAAGATATTGCGGATAAAAATTAATGTTAGGTATAAATATGGCTTGTTTGCCAAAATGATTATATTATCATATAACGATAAATATAATATTTAAATTATTAATGCAACTACTTTTCAAAATAATGTATATGGGTATAAATTAGCCCAGAACCAGTTGCTCACAGGGCCTGTAATGGCAATCCTTTATCTGCTGATAATAGTTACCTTTATGATATATAAGTTTCTCTTTTGAAACACAAACCCTAAGTAGTGAACCAAATCTATCATAGTAACATTATATTAAATAAATTGCTTTATCCACAAGAATATATTAATCAAATCACATCAATATTAATAGAGTTAAAGAGACTCTTTAAAATCTAACTATAGGCTGAATAATTTTTTTTATCTTTCATTTGTTCTATAAGTGATTTACTATTTTAAGAATGGCTGTGGATTTAAGATTATTTATTGTGTGATGCAATATTTCATGGAGAATTTTTACTTGATTTTGCTGATATATGTATGAAAATCATTTGTAACTGTCTAAATTTAACTGGGTCTTTATGAAATTTGGGAGTAACAAATATGAAATTTAAAATTGTGTGTTTGAATTCTTAACTTTTATGAAAACCGAGAATACGTTTATTTATTTCTCTCAGAAACGAAGACAATAAAAAGCTGTATTATTATCGAAATAATTGCCCGATCATTAAAATTTACCAACCAAGTATTATAATTACTAGTATGTATTACATAATAGCATGTGTGCATTATAATACTATATATATATAAGTATTAATGTAAATATAAAGGTCTACACACACAAATATCAGTAGTAAAGCAGAAGATAGCAGGAAGGGCACCAATATATTTCATTTATTTTAAAAGTGTTTAGTAAGCTTGTACAAAATTGTTAAAATATTTTAATATTGATAAAAAAAATCAATATTTATGGGACAAAAAGAAAATACCTGGTTACGCAAGGAAGAACCCTTGACTCATCTGAGAAATGAAAAATGTAAATTATAATTTAGAAGCAGTAGCATGCGCTTTTGATATATTTATCAATAAATAAATGGGGCAAAAGAAAAAAATGAAAAAGATATTTCGAAGCGGGATGACGATATGCGACAAAAGCCCATGGATATACTATAAACATTAATATGATGCATAATAAAGTTATGCTCATGAACTTAAATTATATAAGTGTAGGAATGCCGCGATTTTTTGCTGCGCCCAACTACGGCAGCAGTAAAAGCACATTACATTTCTTTTGAAAAATGATTTTAAATTATATCAACCTATCACAGCATTGCATTTAAGAGCTTTAAACACAAAAAATTAAGCACTATAAAATGATATTTGATGATGGCGAATTCAAAATCGTAAAAGTATGAAACACGGTTTTACTTTCGACTGACAGGCGGGATTTACAAATGAATTAAAAAATTGTGGAAAGGCTATGGCAAAACAGTTTCGAAGCCACTTACTTTGATTTTCTGGATTGGAAGGAAATGAATCTGAATTATTGACAAGTTATTCTATCTTTGATGACAGATCTAAATGAATTATTATTAAGGCTTCACAGTATCCTAAAATTTCAGTTTTACCAAATTTTCTTTTTCTTTTTTTTTTTTTTGCATTTTCTATTGGTCTATATGATGCGAAGAAGCTTGCCATGAAATTTCAGATCGTTATTAAGTAAAGTTTTATAAAGTGTTTAAAAACTCTATAGCTTCGTTTTGGTTTTCGGTTTCATTTAAAGCGACACACTAAAATTGGATTAATTAAAAATATTTTTGAGCTTTTACTTTGAAATGGTTATTAATTCCAATTTTCAACTACTAAATCATTCATACTTCCATTTATGAACATGACTACATACTTAATTAATTATTATTAATTTCATGGCCAATTTTACTTTAAAATAGTTTATATAACTTAAGCATCGTAGCACTGCAGAAATACTTTTCAGAATTTGCTTTGTGAGAAACAATATTTCAAAAGAGATGGAATACTACTGAAATGATATCTAAAATTCAGTCATCTGCTGATTATGCAGTGGAACTTCCAAAAATAAAATATTGAGGCTAAATATTTGCAGATATAACTTCAGAATGCTGGCATTCAACAAAACTTCTACCTTAATTCCTAAAAACATAGAAAATGCATGTACCCCTACACTCAATTTTAGAAATGTCACTTTTTAAAATCACATACCGGCTCAGAAATGCACTAAAAGCACCCTATCCCCAAATTCATCCACCAAAACCTACGAATTTTTAGAAGAAAAACACACCAGCTAGTACGCAGAAACCCCAAGAGATTAAATATCCGTATTATTTTGTACATAAATGCTTTGTGAACAAGCTTTTAAATATTAAGGGTCAAATAAAGAAAAGCTAGGAAAACTGACGCAATCGCCAGCAAAAATCCCTATCGATATACAAAAACCATCCTCATTTTAGGTAAAATAAATGTACTTCGAGTCCATAATTTTAATTAAAATAAGTAATTTTTCAATACCGAGAACACATATTTGGAAAATAACATATTAAAAATTGCAAACTTTACGGGCATTATACTTTTTATTCCTTTACATTTGTATTTTCTCGGGCTTTCTAATTTTGAAGGTATAAGTGTTTTCTAATCTAAGGCTGCCATTCGAATAGAGCCTTGATTTTTTTTTGTATATACTTTGACGTATATTCTAAGAGGAAATTTACGACATGAGACTGGGAAGTAGGGTCTAGTTATTTTTCTAAAAATGCTTGAGTTGATATTTTAAAAATGTTCGTGTTTTTTCCACGGTTTCCCAGAAAAATATTGTTAAAATCTTAACAAGATAATAGATTTTCCAATCTCTACTAACTTTTGTTTGCACGGCGCCGCTGCAGAAAACACAAATAACTAAGCCGACTGAAACAATTTTAAAATGATTCCCATGCGAAATTTTCAAAAGAAATTCCTAAAATTGCATGCACCAGCTGATCCAGAGTAGGCGCTTTTGCCGCAGAATAGATTAGCATAACCATTATCTAAATATAAAACATCAATTATTTTTACTGTAACTGTCTTAAAAATATTTTTTTGAAAAGGATTTTGTATACGTGTATCATAAACGACATAGAAATTGCGGTAATCCCAGGCAGGTAGGCATCGCTTTCGAGTATAAAATGCGCTCAAATAAAATTCTAATTTTCCACGGAAGTCACAAAAACTGTTGGCGGAAAAAACTGGATTCGAAAATGAATAAATATGTGTTTTGATAACGCTGGGGTGGCTATATCACTTCTAATATTAGAATACACTACTTGGATATTGAAGAAACAATTTCAAAGTTCAATGAGAACCGTGAAGATGTAGCTAAATTGGATATCAGGTACAAATTACCAGGGGATTCGTTTTGAGTCCATATCGTTAGAAAAATCAAATCAATTTTTACCAAAAGAAAAAAGAACTTGGGTAAGTATTGTATAGAATGGGTAAAATTATATATGAGCTGCAGCAAGGCTTCAAAATAAACTTTGTTGACAACAGAATCCTAACGAAACTGGCACAAACTAATTACACGAGCTCTTGCGTAATATTTGGATCAGAAGTTGCAAAACCGCTTCTGAATACTTTAAAGATGAAAGGTGTAAACTGGTAGGTAGAAGGCCACCAGATTTATGGCCATGTGGTAAAGATTTGTCGGCGGCCGAAAACAAAAATAATTCTGTACGGATGTATTTTGGCCCATTCGAAAAGCATAGTACAGCAGGAGTAATAAAGAATGATTATGTATGAAATATTAAAAGATGATTTCAGGTAAAACCAAACCAATCGTTTTTATTCTTGAACATAGTGCGGTAAAGTGAAAACTGAAGTATGATGAAAATTATTTGAAAAGAATGTTGTTAAACACTGACCAAACAAAATAATATTTGTAGAAAGCGAGAATCTTGGGGTGTGAAAAGTTAAAAACAATAAAATCTTTCAATTTGGCTGGGTAAAATAAATTTTCTGAAACTGTAGGCACTAGGGATTAAAATGTTTTCGGTGTAAAATTTTGATCCACAAGTGCTTCAGATACTCAAGATAATATTGATACTAAACCAGACATTGCTCATTTAAAATAAATAATAAAAGAAGAATCATTAAGCAGAAAACAGCAGTTGGTGAAAATTTGTAGTTTGGTAATAAACTTACATCACAGGTCTGGGTTGAATTCCTGGAGCTGGCTGAGTTGACTGTCTTTAATCCCTACTATACTCAGCGCGTTGGAACTTGATTTTTTGGGTGGGCAAAGTAGTAATTTTAGTAGTGACTGAATTATATATATTTATATATATATATATATATATATATATATATACCTATATATATATATACCTATATATAAGTTTATATAGTCAGTATTTTATACTGATATGCCTTATTTTTAAGGTTTAAAGGGGCACAGTACTATTAGGTGAAAACGATAAAAATCAAATCCCATTCTTTTAACTAAATTTTATTCTTGACACGCTTTCTATAACCTCACAAAATTTGGAAGATCTCAACTTAAAAACCTTGTGTGCATATTGGCGCTTTTATAGGTGAGGTTTTTTATTCCACATCCTATAGCCAAATAAAAATTTAACTTATATCTCAAGAAGAATGAAACAACTTCGATTACATATTTGTTTAGAGTTCTAAAACATTTTCTGGCCTTTTGTTTTTTATCTATTGTTAAGCAGTATATGTATCAAAAAGTTGGTATGCATTTTTTTAATCGGCTGTACTGTAAAAATTCTAATTAGATTTATAGATTTTTTAAGGAACTTCAATAAGCATTACGCACTCAGTATTGTACGGATACCGTGTATAACGAAATCACTGTTATTTTTTATATACATAAAGTTTGACATGCTTGTAAATTTCCCATCTGATGCCTGTATACATCTTTGGCAAGGAAGCAACATTTAGGGACTACTTTAAAAGGTTAAATTCTTTTTTTCTTTGAAAATTCAATGGCCAACTTTTTAACAAATTTTGAACTTAAATATTTTTATAGGCATACACATAAGAAACAAAAAATTTGAAAATTCTTAAATTAAGAAGCTTTGTGTAAATAGCACCATGTATACTTAAATTTATTACATAACTATTACAATACAGCTCAAATAATTTCATGTATTTACTAATACTATGTCATTAGTTTCGTCATTTTTACTTTATATCTTGACAATAACTCATTGCCCCTCCTCATCGCTGGTAAAACGGGATCCTTTGATTTAAAGCGTAACAGCGAAAGCTGGCTGAGAATATAGAGGCGTGCAGGGCATAGAACAGTGCGACGCCAGAAATAGCGGCTGGCACCACCACACGGTCATCCTATGAAAGTACGGCTGGTGCAGGCACGAGTAAATATGCAAAAAGCTGGCTAACACAAGAACATGAGTGCAAGATATACTGGCTAAAATTGGAGCTAAATAGAATGTTTTCATCACTTACACCCGGCTCAAGGGGTACGAAAGGGTTCATTCTTTGGTTTTCTCTGTTCGCGTCTTCTCTCTCTCGCTTTTTATTTTCCTTCCATTTTCTTGGACATATCGCTCTTGATATTTTTCTTGTTTATTCGTCTTTCGTCTTATTTTTGCCTCTAAGTCTTTCGTTGAATTTTTATTTGTTCGCCTTTTATCGTGTTTTGTGTCTTCTGCGACTTTCGGCGTTTACTGTTGAAGATCTTGCACAAATCGGACATTTTGTTCCATGACTCCTTTTTCAAAATTAGTTATCCTGTGCGGTCGAAGGTGATCACTATGGCATGTTTTCAATGATGTGCCCTCTTTCTTTTTTGGTTTGTGATTCTAGCTGATAGTCACAATTGGCGGTAAAATTTCCTGTCTGAGTTTAGGGTAAAACAGTAATCCTGGTTTTCTTTAATTCCTAGGTGGCACTATCAGTTGCTTCTTTTGATTTCTTTTGTCATACTTTTCAGGAATATACTACTTGGTCAGTTTTCTTTAAAGGAATACAAACGTGGCGCTGCCGAGTACCAAGCGGTCGGGATGGTTGTTCAGCCCGGCAACAATGCTCACCAGGACTTTCAATAACACATTGAAACATAGGTTCAGGTTTTGCGTAGTATTTCAAACCGTCTTTCAGTTCAGAAAATCAGATGGATGTTGAAGTTTAACTGGAGTTCTCAAAACCAGACAAAAGTCACGGGTTGCTGTGAAGTACCGTACCGGCCTGGCGCATCAGGCAAAGGTCCACCATCAAAGTCTTGAACTTGCGTGCGTTAAAAACGGCTGTACGTATTGATTTCCATCTGCAGAAGATAATTCGCAAAATCGGAAAAGTGGCAACTTCTTCAAGAACATTCTTGATTATTATTTATTTTAACACCATTTTCCTTGATTATAGTCTCACCCACCTGCCATTTGTCCATTTTTATAACATCCCATAAAACATATGTATATAGCATCATCATCTACTACATATCTCTACATTACGCTTGAGTTTAGTATTTGATATGAAATATTTAAAACACCCAAACAGTTCTTTTCAGTTTTATCAGATTTAGAAATGGGAAGATTTGATGAATTTCCGGTGGGCAAAAGGGTGAAGATTTATCAAAACAGACTTAAGTCAGGTCATTTTACATCCCACTGTAAGCATCATAGTCCATAAAACCTGCTCGAACTGAAACTCAGTGCTGCAACAGCCACAGGGGCCACGGTCTGTGCCCGTACGTAACATTGGGCTCTGAGGGTTTTCAAGCGAATGTCCAGATCGTGTGGGTGTTCTGAAGCGATACCCCAGTGCTCCCCAATCAGCTTGTTGCTATTGGGGTATTAATAATATATATATATATATACTATTTTCCTGTTTAAATCCGTTGTTCAAATAAACCGGAATTTAAGTCAAAATCGCTGAACAGTTTGGCCCGCTGAGCCAAATTCATGTGTTTGGTCAGCAAGGACGCGAAAAATAAAAAACATAATTTTAAAAACACCACAAATCCACGGTTAGATTGCAGTTAAGGAGATGAATATCGTACGTGTTGAGTAATAACGCATAAATAAATGAGGAAACAAAGTTGTTTTACTAATTATTTTAACGATATATATATCTAAAATCAGATTTGTCATATAAACTCATTATTAAAAAAGTAGCAATAAACAAACAGGATATGAAGATAAATAAAAATGGTTTAACGATTTATAAAAAATAAAAAAACCCTGATTCTAGAAAATAACCCACTTCATGCATTTAAATTTTAAGATACAAAATATAAGTGAAATTACGCATTTGAAAGCATATAAAAATTAAAAGTAGAGAGCAGTAGATAATTCTATACCCAATAAATATTATTTTAAGCGCAGCAAATGGCACTGATATACAAAGGATTATCAGGTTTCATAGAAACACACAGTACAAATCGGCACAGGCAAAAACTCCTGATCCTAGAAGCAGAGCCACTTAATTATGCAAATTTGAAAAAAACAGGGAATAATAAAAGTATATGACTGTGCGCTCAAACAGTAATAAAAAAAAAAGCAGTTATATAGATATAATGATTTGTGACAAAATAAAACCATGATTTACCCCAGAAAAGAACCCTTTCAAATTCCTTCAGAATTTTTAAATATGCGAATAAAAAAGCCAAGCAGCCAGAAGATTATAAAATAAAAGCCAGAAGAAGGAGATAATTTTTAAATAGTATTAGTACATCTATTTTAAAAGAAAACAGTAAATAGGTTTGCATTTTAAAGTTTTCAGTTTAGTGAAAAGGAATAACAGAATTTTATAAATTTGAAATTCAGTAAATGTAAAATACTGATCCTGTGAGGCGAGCCTTAATTTATTACAAGTGGTAAAAATACTGAGCCAATAAAGATATAAAGCTTATGTATGAAAAGTAGTAACAAATAAAATATTAGGGTAGGGTTTAAAGATTTTTGACCAGTAAAGCAGACCGATTAAAGAAGAACCCTCAATTCATCTAAATTTTTAGGGTGCGAAATAATAAAGTAGATTCCACGCATTGAAAGCATATCGTAAGCTTAAAAAGAGCCGTGAGATTAAATCTATAAAATATAAATATTATTTGAAATATATATGATAAAAGCAATGGATAGTTCTAATTTACAAATTTTTACTGTAAATTGAAAAGAATACCAGAAATTTTGATATTTGAAGACAAAAAAATATAAAATATACCTGATCCTGAAGAAGACCCATAATTCATCGGTGAAAAGAAGGAGAGAAAAAAGGAGAGTACGTGCCAGGGTTGAAAAACAATGTACGATGAAGAAAAAAGGATTAAAGGGGTAAATGATTTTTGAACAATAAAAGAACCTGATTATGAATAAACACTCCAATGTATTCCAATTTTGAAATATACCAATAATTAGAAAACACAATGCGGTAAACATATCTATAAAGCTAAATATAGCGTAAGATAATTTTACAATAAATATTCTTTTTAAGTATATTTAATCAGAAACAATGAAATGGTTTTGCGATTTCGAAAGTTTTAGTTTAGTGAAAAGGAATAACATTTTGATATACACTATCTGACCAAAAGTATCCGGTCACCCAATGATGTGGACTTAGGCGTCCTGAAGCACATATTAATATAATGTTGGTCCCCTTATGCGTGGATGACAGCCTGCACACGTCTGGAAAGACTTTCCAACAATTTTTGATAGATGACCATAGAATTTCTTCCCCAGGCGTCCATCGCTGAGTGAGTGCTTTGCAGTGAGGATGGTCGATTTGGCATGAGCTAAGTGATGCGGCATCTAGTTCGTAATAAGTAATTTCGGTTTAGATCGGGGAACCTGGGAAGGCCGGTCAGTAGTTGATCCTTATATCGTCAAACCACGTCTGTGCAAGCCTCGAGTAATAATAATGAGGAATTCAGCGTTTACCTTGCTGGAAAAGAAATGGGCTTTCCCAGTATAGGGTGGGAGTGCAGCATTACCCTGAAATGTAAACATACATCTCAGTGTTCATGTTTTCCAATCTACGGAAACTAAGATTACAGGACAAACCACGAGAAATTTCAAATAATGTACGCTTCTACCACCAAAACTTAACATTCGGCAGAGTTGCGGTTACTAAAGAAACGTGCGCCGAGCATCGCAAACCAGACGCGTTCATCCTAGCCACCAGCGCTGTAAAACGAAATTCATCACTCCAAAGAACACTTTTCCACATGTCCAGTGACGGTAAGCTCTACACCATTGCAATCGAAGCCGCGTTACCTGTGGGTGATGTTTACGGCATGTGTGAGGCAGGCGACATGATTCCCCGGGTTGTTGGGCTGCTGCTCTCGACGGACAGTCCTGCAGCTAACACCACGATGAACTTTGGAACTTCGAAATTTCACCCAATGAAGGAATAGCGAATTTGTTTCACTACCCTTTTTCAGAGTTCTGCGATTGTGTTCACCAAGTATTTTCATTACCGGTTTGTTTTCTGCCGTTTCAATGCCTAGTCTCCGTTTCAACTTCACAATTACATCACCCACAGTCGATTTAGGCTTTGTGTACAGAATAGAGCAATCTCGACCTGATTTCCACCAAAGGGTATTACTGACTCTGCACGTCAAACTCACTATTCTCCTCAGGCTTTTATTGCCTAACAAATGTATAAAAACAATTTGACAAAATCAAAACACTTTTATAACTTTCAACTGCGCTATCATATTTCCTCACTCGCTGGAGCTTCACTTTTGTAAGGTGCCAGGTTGCACGGCCTATAATTGTATTTGTGTGTAGGACGAAGTATAAAAATACTATACCTGATCCTGAAGCAGAGGCCCTTGATTCATAAATTAAAATGAGTAACTATAAAGTATGTGCTATGTGTCTAAATCAATCAGCAAATAAATGAAGCAGTTAGAGGTTTAAAATTTACATAAACAAAATTTCCACCAAGTCTGAAGAACCCACTTGATGCCCCTCTAATATTTAATAATGCAAAAACAAATATGAAAAATGCCTTCCATCGAAAAATATCATCAAATAAATTAGCGAATAGTAAGATAGTCTCTTAAATAAATATAACTTTAAATATGATACGAAAGAAATAAGAAATGGTTCCTGATTTACAATGTTTTTAGGTTGAGTGAAAAGAAGAACAGAGAAATTTTGCGACAGTTTTCTAGGACAAAATTGTAAAATACCTGATCCTGAAACCCTTGATTCATCTAAAAAGTGAAACAAAATGGGAATAATAAAGTATGTGCCATGCGTAGTAAGACAATGAGCAAATAAACAAAAACAGGTTTAACGATATTTGACCAAAAAACCTCATTTTTGGAAAACACTCAGATTCTATCTGACGTTAAAATATGCATTTTAATAAAAAAATGCCATGTTTTAAAAATACCACATAAAGAAAATAAATATAGCAGAGGAATATTATTTTTTAAATAAATATTACTTTAAATGTATTTTTATTCGAAAGCAATGATATGGTTCTGATTTACACAGATTTTAGGTCAGTGAAAAGAATAACAGGAATATTATAATTTGTAGGACAAAGAAATATAAAAAATACACGATCACAAAGTAAGAACCACTTAATTCATCTAAAATTGAAAAAATGCGAATAATAAGGAATGTGTTATGTGTCGAAAAACAAATAAACGAAATAAAGCAGTTAGAGGTTTAAAAAGGTTTTTAGACTGATAAAAAACAATCATTTAAAACAACTTACTTCAACTCATCTAAATTTTAAATTTGCAAATAATTATGTAGATTTCACGCATTAAAAACATATCGTAACTTAAAAAGAGTAGTAAGATTATTCTCTTAAATAAATATTATTTGAAATATATTTAATCCGAAAGCTATAAATTGGTTCTGATTTACAAATTTTAATGTAAGTGAAAAGAATAAGAGAAATTTTGATATTTGGAGGACAAAAAATATAAATATACCTGATCCTGAAGCAGAGCCACTTAATTCATCTAAAAATGAAAAAAAATGGGAATAATAAAGCATACTTAGACGTTGGAAAACAACGAGCAAATAAATAAAAAGCAGTTAGACGTTTAAGGATTTTTGAACAATAAAAGAACCTGATTATGAAGAAACACTCAATGTATTTCAAATTTTAAATATACTTAATAACTAAGAAAACACATTGCATTAAAAACTACCATAAACTAAATATTGCAGTAACATAATTTTTTCTATAAATATTACTTTAAGTATATTTAAATCCAAAAGCAATGGGAAATAGTTCTGATTTACAAAGTTTAGTTTAGTAGAAAACAACAATTTTGAAATTACACTATCTGACCAAAAGTATCCGGACACACGAGGTGGTATGAAGATTTAGGGCGTCCTGAGGCACATATTAATATGATGTTGGTTACATATGCGTGGATGACAGCCTGCACATGTCTGGGAAGACTTTCAACAATTTTGATGGAGGTGGCCATGGAGAAGTGAGTGCTTACAGTCAGGATAGTCGATTTGGCAGGTATATATTCGGCGCTCTAGTTCGTAATAGTGTGTTCTATGAAAAATAAAAATGCTAATACAAATAGCATGCTTTGATGTGGTCAGTAAATAAAGGGGAGAGAGAGAGCAGATAGAATATTACGGGAAAAGATATATGATTGTTTAGGTATTTAATTATTTTTTTTAAATTATTTTTTTTCAAATTTAATTAAATTTTTCAGTCTGATTAAAACAGTTCGAGTTCAAAAATATATATATCTGAATCTGAAGAAGAACCACTCCACACACCAAAGATTAAAAATGATTTTATTTTTAAATATTATGCTTTGATAAATTGTCAGAAAAAAAAAAAAAAAAAAAAAGTTATACTATTTTGTATATATTGAATAAAATAAATGAAATTTTTGTTTTTTATTTTCACTTTGGTAAAATTATTTCATATGATTTTAATTTTTTTTTAATTTTTTTAAAAAAGAAAATACCTGATTCTGAGGAAGAACCACTTGATTCATCTAAAATTGAAAATATATATATAAAAGGCTAATTCTCCACAAACAAGAGAAACACCCAAACAAAACATTCGAAAAAACGGAAGTATAAAAATCACACAATGAAGGACTTTGGGATCGAGTTAAAAAAATTATAAAATGGATATGCTGCAGTGTTATAACCTTTACGACTTGGAAGTATTATATAAAATTATTTATAAAAAAGTGGGGAAAAACTTTTTTGGCCAGTCAATTTTCCTTTTTTGAAAAATAACACTGAGAAAAACCCAATAGGAAATAAGGGATAAAATCTAAATCCTTTTAAAGATAGGGAACTAAAAAAAATCACTTACAAATGAAAAGCCCCACTAAATCTGATGCAAAAATACAGTACAATACAGATACAATAAGTTTAAATCAAAGGGGCTGAAATGTAGTACTTAACAAAAAATATACAAAAAAAAAATAAAAATTAATAAGAGTTCAAATTATAGCATAACTTTAAAAAAATTAGATTAAAATATGAATAAAATAAAAATAAATAATTTTACCAATATTAGATTATGGAGATAACTATAACTATGAAATATTTAAGTTTTTAGTAATAAACTATTATCAATCTCAAAATTTTAACCTAACTATTTTTAAAAACTTTATTCATATAACTATTAATAAAATTAATTGGGTATTTCTGATTTGCAATATTTAGTAAAATGTTTATAGTTATTTATAATGCATTTTTTAACCGAAATTTATTACGTTGTATATAATTAATAACAATATTTTTGAATATAAAACAAGTCATTACCCCCCAATGGGGAACTTTTTATAATTGAAATTAAATTTTTCTTTTATCATAAATAAGAAACTCTTAATTTTCATATAATTTGACATGTATGTCAAGAAAATTTTTCAGTTGTTATTATTTGTCTTTTTAAATTTAAAGATATTTGGGGAAAAAAATTAATTTAGGTATAAATATGGTTGTTTTAAAAAATTATATCATCTATATAACGAAAAATATAATATTTTAAATTATTAATTAACATTTTCAAAAAAAGGGGTATAAATTGGAAAGAAGTTGTCACAGGGCCACCTTTTTTTAAAACCAATCTGCAGATAATGGGTTCCTTTTTTAATTATATGTTCTCTTTAAGAAAAACCCTAAAAAATCTACAAATTAAATTATTAAAAAAGTATCGTTATGAAAATTTTAAAGTATATTAATCAAATCATAATATTAATGTTAAAGAGATCTTCAAAATCTAAACAAAGACTGAATAATTTTTTTTTTTTTTCATTTGTTCTATAAGTGATTTATTTTTTTTTATGAATGGCTGGGGTTTTAAAGATTATTTAGTGATGCAATTTTTCAGGGAAATTTTGCCATTTTTGTGTTTAATGTTTTAAATCTTTTTGTAACGTCCTAAATTTAACTGGGTTTTTTAAATGAAATTTGGGGTAAAAATATAAGTGGAAATTTTAAAAATTATTAAATTTGAATCCTTAACTTTTTAAAAACCCAAAGATACATTTATTTATTTCTCTATCAGAAACAAAGACTTAATAAAAGCATTATTAAAATAATATTATCATTAAATTATAATATTTAAAATTATAGTAGAAACAGTATTATAATAATAGTAGTAAATTATAATATATATATATATATATATAAATTTAATGAAAATAAAAATCTACAAATGTCAGTAAATAAAGCTGGAAAATAAAATTGGGGAACAATATTATTTTGTTTTATTTAAAAAGTGGTACAAATGCGCTTATTTACAAAATTGTTAAAATATTTTAAAATAGATAAAAAAAAAATTCAATATTTATGGGACAAAAAGAAAATATGATTCTGGGGAAAAAACCACTTGACTCATCTGGGAAAAGAAAATGTAAAATTTTTAATTTAAACAGTAAAGGGTTTTTATAATTATAAAAAATAAATGGGGGAAAAAAAAAAAAAAATTAAAAAAATATTTCAGAAGGGGGTGAACGTATGCGACAAGCAATCAAGAATATACATCGAAATGTATGATGCATAATAAAAATTTGCTCATGAACTTTAAAAGATATAAGTCGGGATATTATGAAGTTTTGCTACTTGTAACTACAGCAAATTAAAAGCACGTACATTTTTTGAAAAAAGATTTTAAATTATATCAAGCCTATCAGCATTGATTAAAAACTTTAAAACACAAAAAAATTTAAAATTGCTCTATAAAATGTATTCGATGATGGGGTTAATCGTAAAAATTTCTAAATTTTTTGGTTTTTCTTTCACGACGACAGTGAGGGTTTTAAAAAGAATTAAAAAATTTTGGAGAAAATTTCTCGTAAAAAAAGATTTCAAAATACTTTCTATTTCCGTTGAAGGAAAAAAAATCTGAATTGTAAAGTTATTCTATCTTTATTGACAGATCTAAAAGAATTATTATTAAGGCTTCACAGTATCCTAAAAAAATTTTAGTTTTACCGATTTTTTGATTTTTTTTTATTTTCTATCGGTCCATATGATTGAGAATTTTCCTGAAATTTTAGTCAGTTAGCAATTTGTTTATAAGAATTTGAAGCTATAAGCTTGATTTGGTACCGGTTTCATTATAAAACATTTTTCCACACTTAAATTAATTAATTAAAAATATTTTTGAGCTTTTACTTTTAAATTTTAATTCAAATTTTCAACAAAAAATTTATGCTTTATTATGTTTTAGTTTTTTATTCACATACTTTTAATTAAT
>BMAV01003675.1:105800-265568 GCA_019973955.1 Trichonephila inaurata madagascariensis | reverse complement strand
GTAATTTTTTTCCAAATTTCGGAATTTGTGAAACGAAATTTTTTTTTTTTTAAAGTTTGTACAATTAACGTAATAAAACCATAAAAAAAACCAAGATAACCAATATTTCATTTTATAACAGGGCGGGGAAAAGTCTTTACCTTTAAATTTCTTCTGCCTCCCATATACTTTTTACAAAAAAAAGGCCTCACAATACTATTTTTAGTTTTAAAAAAACATGCCATTACAAATTTTATTCAGTATTTGGTAAATTTTTAAATTTTCTAATATATATATAATAAATTTCTTTTTCCCAAAGCAAAAAAAAATATTTCAGCAAATATTTTCAAAAACATATTTACACAAAACATATTTTAAAATTTGGATCAATGCCGCCCCTAAAAGGTCACACCGGAGGGTCCAGTTTGTCCACCCCCCAGGACCGCCCCTGATGTTTAAATTAAGGACCAGTACCCGAGTGGTGCGCTTCCCCATTTAAAGTTCAAATTTCTACCCCTGGGCTGGGAAAGTTCAACTCACCCTTCATCCCTCCTGCAGTGGGTCAAAAAATATACCAAGCTTGCTAGGGGACTTAACACTGGTGGCCCACAGGACGCCCCCTTGATCGGGACACCTGCTCATGCACTTCAGTGCCCAATGGTCACGCATCTGGGATGGGGACAGTGGGCCCCGCCCCCTCATGGGCTGTTGGCCACTGTTTTTGAGTTTTTTAAAATTAGTGATAAAAATTGTAGAAGTTTGGACATAGCTTCTAAAAATTCTTTTTTAGATGGTTTTGGAAAAAAAGATTGAAATGTGGGCTGTTTCGGGAAAAAAAAGTTTTCACTTTTATTCCAATAAAAATTTTTATGATTTACCCGTCAACAGAAGGTGAGCGAAAATATATTTTAAAAAAAGTTCAAATGGGTATAGTTAAAAAAACGACAGAGTGGTAATTAATTGATGATTTTTTTTTAAATCGTCTTTTATATGAAATAAAAGGTAAATTTTTCTACTATCAAAAATTTTTTTTTTTAAAAAATTTTCGTAGTTAAACTGGGTGTATCTTTTCATTACATTGGTTATATAGGTCATTATACTTAAACCATTAAAAAATTTTTAAAAAAAAACAAAGTAATTTTATACAAAAAGTAATTGTATTTATATAATATCAATTTATATTCATTTCAAATATTTAAAAAAACGTGAATATTTATGGTGTGGGCACAATAAAACCTGGGGTCCGGGCCCTCCCATTTTTTTTTTCCGTTTTTATAATTTAAAAAATATACTACGTTTTAATTAATTATTTTTATTAAAGATTAATTTTATTAATTAATAGTAATTATTTATTCAAAATTATTTTTTGTTTTTTTCCCCCAAAATCGACAAAGTCAAAAAGGAAAAGAAGACTGAAGAAAACTAGAATGGTGAACTTTGACCCCCTCCCCCCCCTCCCCCTTCCTTGAAAAACCCTTTTTGTTCTAATTTGATATGGTACACTACATACCAAGTTTTTTGGGGCAATTGTAAGTTAGGCGAAACATTAAATATGGTTACCAATACCTTTAAATTTGATTTTGTGGTTGCCATCCATTGTTTTTTTTTATTATATTTTTAATTTTATTCTCTTTTAAAATTTTATTTTTTTAAGTATATTAAAATGAATTTTTTACTGATTTATATTTTGGCGTACCCTTTAATTTCATACTTTTAAGTATTTTTTTTCCCAAAAAACAAACATTTCCATCTTCCCGTTTTGGTTTTTTGTCATTTTTAAAATGGACATTTAAAAAATTTATTGGTGTTTCTAAATTTTTTATTAAAAGAACATTAGGGCCCCGCTTTTTTTTTTATGGAAAAAAAGGTTACTAAATTTGCATTTTTTTTCATTTTTTTTCTTCTAGATTGAGTTTTTTGCTTTTTTGGTTATCAAATGGATGCTGGCGAAAAATGAAAAAAAAAGCTTACAGGCAGGTTAAATAATTTGACAGCTGTGTTTTTGCAGATGTTTACAATGTAAATTTCATGACAAAATTAAATCTATCGGTAATTCCACGGCAGCAAATTTAATTTTCTTCCTTTTTTTTTTAATTTAAATGCTTTTTTAAGTGTTCCTTGGTAAAATTAAAAAAAATTTGGGGTTTTTTTGTTTTTTAGAAAATTTTAAAAATTTTTTCTATATTCAAACCCCAAAATATAAAAAAACATTTAAGAACCCAGATTTTAATATTTCACCATTAATCTTTTCACATCCATTTTGATTTTTTTTTTTTTTTTGGTTTTAAAATTTTTTTTTAGTTTTTAACAGTTATTATTTTCCATTTTCTCCTTTTTTTTTTTCCCAACATTTATAAATACCTTGTTTTCCCTATTTCTTTAAATCCTGGTACTCATATTTTTTTACAATACTTCTTTTTTTTTTAAAAAAATTAATGTAATTCCTTTTTTTGTCGGAATAGGCTATTCTTTTAAATTACCATGTTGAGTTCTTAGTGTGAGACCACCCTGGATTGAAAACTACTAGATTCAAAATCTTATTTGCGTGTTTCAAAACCGGGCCAAAACATTTTTTTGCGAAAAAAATATAAAATTAGCTCCAATGTATATATTTTTCAACAAGGGGTTTTTTTTGAACAGTAGTTTTTATAAACCTAACTTCAGCAAGTCATGGTGGCCTGGTGGCAGTGGTCGTAACAGACTCGTGGCTGGATGTCATGAGTTCGAATCTGTGGGGAAGCTCAAACGTCCCCCTTTGGTGGGGAGTTAGGAGGGGGGGTGCCAGCAATTATCCTCATCACTTTACCATGGTTGGTTACAAGGTCTGTCCCCAAAAAGCCCTTTGTAGCTGAACAGTGCTACGTTTACTCTCCTCAGCAAGAATGCCTTCATGTTTACTGTTAAAATTTTTTATTTTTAAAACCTTTTACCTTTTTTTCTGAATTATAAATGCTTTTTTTTTTAATTTACATTATTTTTTCATTTCTACTTGTAAGCTAAATCTTCATTTTAATATTACAATTCATAATTTATTTTAAATTTTGCACATAGTTCGTTTTTTTTATAGATAAAAATAATTTAAAAATTTCTACATTTTCCCTTTCTAAAAAACCATTTGATTCCCATTCAGTCTTTGTCGTCTATTAAAAACAGTCGTAGGGGGGAGCATGGTACAAAATTTGTTCAAATTTTTGTTTGGAATACTATAAATTATGAACAACATTTGCGGAGATTTTCTCTAACGGGGAAATTTTTAAGATTCCTCTCAGAACCAACTATCTAAAAATTTTTTTCAGTATAAAATTTAGATGACTCCTGTACCCTAACATGAAATTTATTTGAAACACTAAAAAGCATTTTCAATTTTTGTGGTACTTTGATTTGATAAAAATAAAAAAGTCTGTTTAATTATATGTTCCTTTAGGCATTAGAACTTTCTATATTTAAAATGATAATTTGATATATATTACATTAAAACAAAAAATAAGCTATTCATACAAAAAGAATGGAGTTGACTATAATATGTGGATTATATATAGAGATAGTATTTATAAAAATTAAAAAAAAACTTATGGAAACATGTTGTTTTAAAAAACACACTTATATCCGTTTTTCAATTCGAATTTTGTGTAAATTTTTTAGAATAAATTTTTAAAGATATGATTTGTTTTATTTTCTTGTTTACAGTGAATAATTTTAAAAAAGCTGTACATAAAAATGGAATTCGTTTCCCCTGGTTTAGATGATATTTTTCTTTAAATGGATGCTGAAAACTTTCAAAAAATCTTTCCAGTTGGTTAAAAATTTGTGCATTTTAAATGTTTTGTGAATGTAAAATCTGTTTTAATTGTTTTTTTATTCTTCTGGAAATAAACTTTTAAATATTTTAATTTAAAAAATAACTTTAAAACTACAATATTTGTTTTTTTTGGTGAAAATTAAAAATCAGTTAATATAAAAAATGAGCTTGATTTGTAAAATATATTACAATGCATTTTTTTTTCCATCTGGATGGATTAAAAGGGGTTCCCCTGCTCGGTTGAGAGTGTTGAGAGCAGGGTTGTGTATTATTTATTTAAACAAAACAATTTATCAAAAATCTTCCACCTGGGAGGCTAATGAGACTTATTTTAGTTGGGTTTCTAAGTCTTGAAGTTTTTTTTTTTTTTTCATTTACATAATATGTAAAGAAACTATTCCCCTTTTTTTATTGTGTTTAGAAATTTTAATATGAAAAGTCTGTTATTCTGTAATGCAGATACTTTTGAGACTGATTTTTTTAAAAAAAAGCTAATTTTTTGTTTGCATAGGATTTTAAAAAGCAATATATTGCTTCTAGAAATATAAATATAACTTTTTGAGCCAAATTAACATTTGTTCAACTATTGTGGAATAATTTTTTATTTTAAAAATTTAAATTTGAGGGTTAAGTTCAAAAAAATATAGTTTAAGATCACATAGTAGTTACATTTTTTTAAAAAGAAAAATTATATTTTGTTGGAATTTGCGTATCCCCCCCAAAAAAATTGGCGACATATAAAACGAATACATGGTTGTTAATTCAGCGCTACGAGACATGGCGAATTTTCTTGAACGTTGGGACTTTTGCGATAAGCAAGTAAACTTTTGTAACACAATAAATGCAAAAAAAATTTAGATTTTGAAGTGGTAAAAACTTCCCAAAATGTAAAATTAAATAAATATAAGATGGAAAAATAAAATTTAAACAATATCAATTTTAGATCCCTTTTTAAAATTTTATTTGATGATATTTTTATTTAAAAAAAGTATTGAACAACGTATCTAAAATAAAAAACATACAAACTCATATTTGATCCAAAAAACTCATAAATAGTGCTTTTATTCACTTGCTTTATATTCTAAATTTGATCTAGTAACAGTTTCAAAAAAAGGGTTTGATTTTACAATTTTAGGGACGAGTGTTCCAAAGATGAGAATGGGCTATTCTCAAATTTGAGTATGGTTGCATCGGAGCTATTTTGAGTATGTGACGTATTCAAAAGTGAGTATTTTGTGCTCAGTTCTGATAACCGGTTTTTCGCAGTGCGTCCCTTTTCACGAAATAGTATTTCATTGACACCCACAAATATCCAGCAATGAAGAGGAAAGATGTTTCACATCAAAAAATAACAGACTAATTTTCTAATTATTTCTTAATTAGTTTCGAATAAATAATTTGTATTTCATTGACTATTGCTGTATTATTTACTTCTACGTTTAATATAAGGCACCATATTTGTTAAATAAACACTTTTAAACTCTTGACAATATTATTTCATCATTTCACTGAAACAGATCATGGATTTTTTTCAGATCCCTTACTTTCATCAGGGAAATGACATTGAAGAGACGTTATTTTAACATCTCCCGCCAATTGATCATATCCATTAGGGATTTGATCAAATTCATAATTTCATCGTTTTCCCTGCGACATATACATGAACCACGGTCATCACATGTAGCCAGTTGACATATCTTCTGAATTCGCAGTTGTTCAGAAAATACAACCGAAAATAACATTTGACCGTTGAAATTATTTGATTCATAGTCTCTTATTAAGTCTGAGTCGAGAATTTGGCGAGGCCCTGGGCATCCCTGAGAATCTACTTACGTAATTTATACATGACAGATTGACCTTTCGCTACAATTCAAATCGGGGGCGGGGATTCTGCATTCTCCTCGTTTATATGCCAGAAACGAAGAGAGTGAATTTTCTCGTTCCCACATTCAAATAAATGGAAAAACCATAATTACGTGTTCAATAGAAGAAAAATATTAGTAATTTTTTAGAAATGATGGAAATACTTTAAAACTTCTCTAAACACCAAGTCAGACGCGTGTAAGCTATTAAAATGTTCTTTTACTAGAAATCGCAATTAAAACAGGAACAATATAGGTTTCAAACCTTCTAATGCGGATTGAAATTATTTTTGTGTTTCGAATATATATAACCTAATAAAAATAAATCAAGATTAGAATTTTAAATAAGTATAAAGTTATTACATACATGTATATATTAGAAAATGAAAAAAAAAGTGACCAAGAAGATTATAGGACTTCAAAATTCAGAGTACTAAGGGGGCGCGGAAATGCGAAAGGAATTAATAGAATTAGTAATTACTACTTTTAAATCCTTTGTTTGCGATCAAAGGATCCCAACATGATATCAATTGACCAAACATGAGATACAATTAAGTTTTTACTAAAATATCGAAGGTTTTTGCGGTAAAAATAATGAAATATTTTCATACGTATTATAGAAGAAAAAACTTAGTTTCATTAATCCTTTACTGGACAGTTCAACAGTTTGTTATTGGAAGCTTGACTTTTTTTTTTTCATTTCTCTTATAAAGAAAGGCTTTGTTCTTCAGTTATTTATCTATTCCTTTTAAAATTCCTACTGTCATTCTAGAAATTTTAAAAACTCGAGAACATTTCCCATCCCCCTATCTTTTTGTAGGCGAATACATTTTAATTATTTTCTTATATTTCTCAGCATCATTTGGAATTATATATATATATATATATATTTAATCAGAATCTTTATAAACAGATCAAAGGATTACCTCAGGGTGGCCCAGCTAGTAATTGCTTAGCAAACCTTTATTTACATTTTTTTGAAATTGACCATATTGTTAATGATTCTTACTTGATTTATCGTTATATAGATGATTTAATAATTTTTGGTAAAAATAATGAATATAAACCAAATATTACATTCTACCCTGACTATCCCAACCTCCTTAAAACTAACTTTAACTCTAATATGGTAGAATTCTTGGATTTAGATTTGCATCTTATTAACAATAATGTAGTCAGTAACATTAACACATAGTAACACGGAGTAGAAATCCACTACAGTTGGCGGTTTGCAAAAATTGACCTTCAAGGGGCGTTGCGATGCTTTAAGGGTGTTACAGATAAATAATAAGTGCCCTGATTAAAAAATTACCGTACATTTTAAAATACATTTCTTTGTGTACCGGTGTTTTCTCTCCTTGCAATCCAGCTATTGGATCAAGAATAATATATATATTGATATATATATATATATATATATATATATATATTATGTTTTCGTAAATTAACCCTTGTGGAAAACGGGCATTTTAGCTAGAACTATAAATGAAACAGAACAATGATTTAAGCTGGAAAATATATATTTATAAATCCAATATGAAGACAATATCACAGATTTAAGACTTCTTAAGTATTGATATAAGTATATTTTTATTAACTCGTTTAACTCCATAAAAAATTATTTCAAATTTTTTCAGTGAATTAATAGATCTTGTCAAAATCTAGAGTTAATGGGAAATAGTTAAGGATATTTTACTATAAATTTTAAATCCTTAAAAATTCAGTTATATTAAATGAAATTGAACTCCCTAAATTTATACGTATATCAAGCTTTGAAGGGTATAATATAATAAATTATGCCTTAGCTGAATTGAACTGTAAATTGTTTATAACTCATTGAAACTACACAGAAGTGTAATTAAATCATGGAATTTTTCATATGACACTTTCAATAACGTAAAACTGTTATGCTGTGAACGAAGCAATTGAAGAGAATTGATAGAATCCCACGCATACAGAACAGAATTTGTATCGCCTGCCATGGAGGGGCAAGAATAAATTCAACTCAATGAAAACAATGGACTGTATTCCTTTAAAAACTTTAATGAATTTAAAAGCCTTAATGAAAGTGAGACTTAACGACTGCTCGGCTCGCAGCCTGAACTACTATATTTGTAATGACTTACACTTACTATAAGGTGATCTGTCACCTTACAGAACTGTACGAAATAAACAAAAGTAGAATTATATAATTCTGTATTTTAGCTTCCTAAATTCATGTTCCGTTATTCTTAGTAAACAAATAAAAATCTATGAGAGAGAAAGAAAGAAACTTTATATATATATATATATAGTTATATATTACTTTCCTTAAGCAGAGAATCTTGCTCTAAAAATATATCTGACTAAGCAAATGTTTATATATTAATATGCAAAATACGGAAGAATAAGTTTTCAGTGACAAGCTCAGAGTACTATTCCATAAAATCTAAAATTAAGAATATTCAATTATTGAAAAGTAATAGGAAATTCTATATTTAGAACAAACCAAGCTACAACTCACAAAATGAATCAAACTAGAATAAATATATATTTATTTTTTATTAAATTTAGTGGTACCTATATTTAAATAAAAAGTATTTCAACACATCTGATCGTATACATGGGCTTTTTTGCGTTATGTATTATAAATCATTGCACATGAGCTCTAAATACCGCGGATGAACTTTTGATTTCCTATTTCTGTAAATTTTTAAATAAGATATATAAAAGTATGCATTTTTTTCATGATTTTTAGTTGTCAATATCTGTCTCGGTTATTAATTAAACACAAATGTACTCTTGAAGTTTAAGTAACAGTGATGATAAAGTTGGGAAATTGTAAACAAAATTTTCTTATATATAAGTAGGTAACCATTTCTCTTAAGGTATCCGACTACGTTCGGAACCGTGATTTTAAAAAAGCGCATAAATGGATAATTGTCATGATATTTAGTGTCACATAGATTAGAATACATGTAAAAAAAATGTTTTAAGGAAATTTTGTCAAAAAAAAATATTTAAATACAATATTTTGGTAAAAAATTAACTTAGAATAATCTTTTTTCCAAATGTTCTCCTTTTGTGAAAAATGCATCTATTATAATAATATTTTGCCTGTATATAGCTCAGACCTCTCTACAGAGGATCAACTAGAATTTTTGAAAAATTCACATTATTTTCAGAGTTACCATCAATTTAAATAATTATTGGCGTTTTTTTCTTAAAATTGCTTCCCTCTGTTGTCGTAAAATATGGATAAATCCACTTGTAAGTTATATATTTCAAAAATTCTAGTTGAGACTCTGTACAGAGGTCTGAGCTATATACAGGAAAAATATTATTATAATAGAAGCATTTTTCACAAAAGGAGAACATTTGGAAAAAAAATTATTCTAATTATTATAAAATTATAATTATTATTATAAAATTATTGTATTTAAATAATTTTCTTTGACAAACAGCCCTTAAAACAGTTTTATGCATGTATTCTAATCTAAGTGACACTAAATATCATGAAAAGTATCCATTTATACACTTTTTTAAAATCACGGTTCTGAACGTAGTCGGATACCTTAAGTGACTTTGCAATTGGTTAATGTGAATATTGACTGATGTTTAATAGGGTCTTAATATATTTTAATGGGGGACTTTCTATATTTAAAATTATTTGGAAGCTATATCGTTTACTCCTACCTCGAAAATTCTTATTTTTTAAAAAAATATATATATGTTGTGACGTCTCTCACGTTCTTCTTCTAACATAACTCCTAAGTTCTTTGACGCCCACGATTAATGGCAAAACTTTTCCAACCCAATACCAAGAAGAGAAACAGGATGAAAATGCAAATGAGATATACTTTAAAAGGATAGAGGGTTTGGTGAGAGAAAACGGCAAGCCTAGAGATATCTTAGTGTGGAACTGTTCGGAACAAACGTTAGGCGACTTACAACCCAGGAAGAAGAATACGCTCATCGTCATTAATAATATTAAGTCTAAGAAAGATTAATAAGGTCTGAGTGTTCTTATCTACAAATAGCCGAACAGGAGAGTCTTCAATTAAGGTAGGAGGATTACTCAATAAAAGGTAATATTTTGTATAGGAAGTTAGATAAGGCAGATAATTAAATATAATTAAGATAAGTGATCTAGTTGTGCGATCTGACTTGCATATTCAGTTTAATTTGTGGCTTATTCTCACTTAAAGAAAGTTGTTATTTAGAATTAAGTAATTTAAGTTATTCTTAATAAAAGCTGTGTTAAGAATCACAAAATGTCTCATCTTTTAGATAATCCCACACCTCTAGCTTACGCGGATCCCACTAGACATAACTATCGCAGGATGGCTATGTCTCAATGCTATGAAGTAAACATTGAATTTTTCGTTATAAAAGTGCATGTGCGTGTATTTTCTCCTGTCTTTTAAGGCCCTGTCACACACACATATTTGGAGCTGCCATTTCGCCGAATTTTTCTTGCAGCTTCCGTAAGCAAAACGACCTGCTCTGACGTCAACCGCACTCTATCTTCGCATTGAAAAATTACCCGCCGATTTTTCTGCACAAATCAATCAGATAAATACTAATTTTTTCATATCCTTTAGCTTATCGTGTCTGCATATCGCGTATCATCTGTCAAGTTTAACTTAATAAATAAAATGTTCATATTTCTTGATTGTCATCATTTCCAGTTTGACTCAAAGCTACTCCTAGCATATTTCGTTCGAATCTCCTTAGTACCCATGATGATAAGTGAGATCACCTCATCCAATAGAGAAGGAGGTACAACGACAAAGATTACAACCTGTGGGTATGATGTAGAGATTTATATTTACCTGCCTAGAATAATATTTCAAATTCATCTCGAAAATTTCAAGGAATGATTCAGAACAATTTTGAGCTCTACATATAGATAGGAATAACTAATTATATGTAATGTGGGGTGACACACACAGAAACCCTTAGACAGGGGCTCTTAACCTTATGCCTTGTATAGGCACATCTGACAAGCAGGAAATTGTTAGTGGGTACAGGTTACAGAAACTATAATGTTTGTGTGTATGTGTGATTCTTAATATTTCTTTATTTTATTGCAATTAAAAGCATCCTAAATAAGATCCTACATGGAAAAGGTAAACGAAAGTTTAAGATAGTTACATTTATTACGAATTTTGGAGGGAAAAACTCAAAAATTACACAATTTTATATGTTATACCTCAGAGAAAATTCTTAAAAGTGCAACAAATTCAACGTGAGGAGTTTCAAAGACAATAACAACTTATAAGACAAAACAGTGTTACCAGTAAAATAATTTTACGGCTTGTTTTTATTTCTAAGATTATGATAAATCTCGTTGCAACAAAAATCGTGGTTGGCCACGGGTTGATACTAAAATAATATAAAGCGGTAAGTCGCAGGCGGTCAAATACCTTTTTGCTTACACTTTGAACCTGCAATCTCAGGGTTAAGAGTCCTTGCCCTTAATGGACAAAATGACTTGAATAATCAAAATACATTCATGAACTTCAGCAGTAGCACATGAAGTCTTTGGAATGCAATGAAAGAACTATGACAGTGTTTACGAATGATTTTCTTAGTTCAAAGGATTTACATTTTTATTTATTCCTTTCCGCCTTCCTTAATACATCACATACGCGTTGTGACGAAGCATATCTCTTTCCCCTACTATTTTCCAACAGATCCCTTGCCGACAGAAGCTGCGAAAATTCCAGGAATTTCCCTAATTGCTGGGAAGGAATTTCGTAGCTGGGAGGTCGAATTTCGGCACCTTTTTTGCCCAGCTGACCGGACTGTCAAAACGAGGCGCCTTATCATTGTGTGTTCATTTTCCCAGAACTCGGTGACGCCGTCACGGCTGAGAACATACAAATGTACACCCAGCCTTGGCGCCTCTTTGGGGCTAGCGGAAACGAGACCAAATTTGGCGCGGCAGAGGGAAACGACGATCAAAGGAGCCGAGACCGGAAGGCGGCAGCAGGAGGATGGGGATTGCGGCCGACAAAGAGATGAGCGGTGGCTGACTAGGAGAAAGAGATGATATAAAACGGGCGAGAGAGTCCGGACGAAAAAAAAAAAGACTGGATCTTTAAAGGGAGCGGTTCAGCCGTCCCTTGAGCGATAGGAAGAGCGATAACGAGCCCGCAAAGTACAGCGGTCTCCTGGCTTGAAAGATCGAGGGAACGGGAAAGAGTACGGAAGAGACCTGAAGTGATTACGGACCAGCCCGCGAAGAACGGCGGTCTCCTGGCTTGGAAAATCCAGGAACGGAAGAGAGTGCGAAAGAGACTCGAAATTGATATTGAACTGTAATTAGAATATACCCTTTTATTTATTATTTTGATGATTTTCATGTTGAAATAAATAGTTAACCCAGACCTGAGAGAAGTCATTACAGCGTGAATACGTAAACGGTGGCATTGGAGAGTGAATTACGTAACTTTTAATCAGCTTTTAAGGGATTAATTTTTAACCTTACAAATTTTTAAGATAAGTGTTTATTTTTATGTATAAATTTATATATGACAGGCCCGTGGGGGTCACTGGTAATTAATAAACTCATTCTTAGCATTGTTAAATTTATTATAAAATACATCGTGCAGTACTGATACATTTATAAGAGTATTGTTTCAGTGTAAATAAGTATTTTATTTTTTATTGTGTCAGAATGTTTTTGATTGATTACTTTCATTAAATTAACATTTTTTTTTTTTTTAAATAATCTCTTGATTTGGATTTTTTAATAGGTTAGTGAGCATTCGTAGATTTGTCGCTGGTCCCTAGCCCTTTGAGAAACGCTGGCTTAGTACCATAAATATGATAATTCTAAATCATTCACAATCATCATATGGATTTGTACAGACTCATAATGTGCATTCAGAAGTCTGAATGAGTAGCTTTCTGAAGTGAAATGGTAAGTAAGTAAACAATAACAATGTACTAAGAAATCTTGATCAACTTACCAATTAAAAAAAAGTTTAAATATGTATCGAGAGCGAGAAATGTTTTGCTGTTACAAAAATGTATTTAAACTTGCTAAAAAATATTATTCTCTATTTTAGTTTTTTTATAACTTTATTATAAAAAAAAATTAATTTTCTTTTTCTTTACATTCGTCTTCATGATTGACTCCCAATCGATTCTTTTAATGGAATTTCCAGAGATACGCTTTTTCTGGTCTTTGGAATTTTGTTCTCTCCGCAAAACTTGCAAACCTTCTGAAATATAAATATAAATAAAATAGTTATTCAATCTATATAGTATTTACCTATATAGATTTTTTGTGAATATTTTTCTTAAGTATAAATAACTAAAAACAAATAAACAAGAATGTAGCATTGATAATCGAAAACAATGATTAATTGCATTCATGTAGTCTTTCGCGCTCATTTCACTTCATTTTATTTTAAAAGCACCTTCTCAGTATAGTAATAAAAATGTTTGCAAGTTTCTGTTTTTTGCCTAGTTTTTAGTTCTATACAAAAATGTACTTACCTCTACCTCGCACATTTAAAATTACAGCCACAATCGTAATTTTAAAATCCTTTTTTAGATAAGTACGCTTTTTTTTATATCTTTCTTTCTTATACTTTACCAATATAATTTTTGATGTCGATGTATCAGAATACTAATTTGTGTTTCATTAATGTATCAATACATAAGATAATCAATTTTACAAGTTGTTTTACAGAGACTGAATTCTACTTTCCATGAAATGAAATTGTTTATAATAGTCTTGCGCTTTGTATTTCTTCATACAACTGCTTTAAAGTTTCCGAATGTTAGAGACCAACTATAGAGAGCGCTGTGAAAAAGTAATGTAAAGATGTATTGATATGCCCACATGCAGTTGAGATAGTAGAAGGCATGAGATGGTGTTGGGAGTTACTATATTAGCGAGTATAGCGTTTGATGATAGTACACTCATGGACAAAAAAATTATCGCACCAAGAAGGAGTTTTCAAAATGAAATGAAATTTTACATACGTAATGACTACTTTGATATAAGTAAATGATTAGAAAATCAAAGAAAAATTATCATTTATTTCAGAGAAAAAGGCAAAAGAACGGATGATTTAATACCCTGTTCAACCCCATCTAGGGCGAATACACGAGGCAAAACGATTGGGCATTGAGGCATACAAGTTCTGTATGATGTCTTAAGATGCTTCGTTACATATTTGCTGTAACCTTGACTCTAGTTCGATCAAACTCGTGGGATGCCCATCTCGTCGTCCCAAATGCTTGATTGGAGACAAATCTGGGGATCGGGCAGGTCAAAGAAAGGGTAGTAACAGTGCGGAGAAAGTCTTGTGACAACCTTGCCGTGTGAGGCCGAGCATTGTCTTGTTGAAAAATGGCTCGTGGGAGCCGTTGCATGAGTGGCAGCACATGTGTTTGCAGGATGTCATGGACATACCACTGGGCTGACATGGTGCCACGGATAAATAATAGGGGTAACCATGCACTGTATGCAATGGCACCCCATACAATCATACCAGCTGAGGGAGCGGATGTGTCGCTGTAAAGCGAAGGCATGATTGAGGCGTTCATCACGGGGTCTCCACACACGAACACCATTTGTCATCACTGTTTAGATTGAATCTGGATTCGTCGCTAAAGACGACCTAGTTCCATTCCACCGAAGTCCAGTTTCCTTGTGCTCGGCACCACTCCAAACGGAGGCAATGATGGGTGGGCGTCAAGGGCAGCACACGTAATGGGAGCCACGGTACCAAATATCCTTCAGTTAGGCTCCTTCGTATGGTTCGGAAGACACAGGGGCTCCTAGTGAAGGTTCTACCTGTGCTTGGATGGCGGCCGATGAAGCAGTTGGCTGTACGCATGCATTTCTTACGATATGTTCTCCACAACTGGTCTGTCGAGCGCGACCTGAGCCTGGTCTTCGTGTAAATGACATCTCTCGGATCCACTGGTCTTAACACCTCCTCACAACATAATCAGAGTGACCTAATTGACGAGTTACTCGCCTAGCTGATCACTTAGCTTCCATCATGCCAAAGATTCTCCCCCTCTCAAACTGCTACAGCTGCTCATATTGTCTTCGAAAACGGCGTAATGACATGTGTACCTCAGCTCTTTCTTTTTAAACGATTCTGCACACTCAAACAAGTTTTAGGTACTTGTTTTATACTCGAAGGAGAACGACGTTAAACGTCCTCTACCAGCTATACGTAATGCGCAATCACGCTGCATTTCTAATATTTTGCATATCTCCTCGACATGTACCTTCAAGCCAAGTTTTGTTACGTTCCCGCAATTATTTCTTGGAGCGCTAATTTTTTTGTCCATGAGTGTATATTTTAAAGTGTTCAATAAAGTCTTGTTGTACGTATAAGGAAGTGCGGAAGTCAGTGGCGCACACAAGGGGGTTGTCCTGGGAGTCCGGACCCCCCTAAAGCCCTTGATTTTTTTTCTGATTGATTATAATTCTAAGTGTATATTACGTAAATTTTAATTAAGTATTGTTATTAATGATTAATTTTATTAATTAATCCTAATTATTTATTTAATAATTAATTTTTTACTGTGTTTTGTTCCCGAAAATCGAAAAAATCAAAAGGAGCATAATACAAGTATGGTGAACTTTCAATTCCGGACCTCCCCCTCGAAAAATTCCTGTGTGCGCTACTGACGGAAGTCAATGAATTAAGTAGTGAGTAATTCCACACACATCCTCACCAAAACACGAAATCACTAAGCGGGAGTACGGGATTCGAGTGAGTCCATAATACGACTAAGTGCAAACTTTTTAAAAACATGAAGTATGAGGATTTTTTTTTCCTTATTTGATCAGAACAAATTATATTGAGGGATTATTAACGTCACATTATTAAGCTACTCGAAAACTTTAGGCGACGAACTTCGTAATTTTGAACCATTAATTTAAATGAGAGAAGGCTTGTGTCTGTGCGTTTGTATGTGTTCATGAAATAAGTGAATTAACGATATGACTGAGGCCTCGCTGGTGGAAGAACACTCTGGAATCTATTCCGAATGTATTCTGAGTGCTAGTGAAGAGCCTCAACGATTCATGAACTGAAACTTTAATCCCATTTCATTCAATTTCCATTTAAAATGAAGTCGCAGAAGGAATGCATGAAGGCCCTTAGCTGCTACATTATACAAATTATTTCATTCAATAATTAAAAATTTTCGTGTGATTTCTACCCCGTCGTGATTTTTACTGACACATATCAATACTATAATATATGTATAATAATGATAATAATAAAAATTAATATTTTAAATTGTTATTGTATATACAGAATGTATGGGGTTTCGCAATCATCTTTCTCGGCACTTCGTATCTACCGTCACCATCTTAACTGGAATAGGCAATCAGAATTTCGTAAATTGGTTAGGTTTTAATTATAAGCCACTTTATTGCGATTTAATTATATTGTGAATTTTGAGGATTCTCGCGAATTATAGTCTGAATATTACTCGTTGTTTATAATTAAAAAATAATTGATATCTGACTTTGTAACCATTTATGCCACATAAATCGAACAGCAATATTTTGATACACCAGATAATTTGGTGAATTTTAAGCACGTGTTTCTTAAAATATTCAAAAATATATATTGGTAAAAGTGCCCTTAAAGGTATCCGACTACGTTCGGAACCGTGATTTTAAAAGAGCATAAATGGATAATTTTCATGATATTTAGTGTCACTTAGATTAGAATACATGTATGCAATTGTTTTAATGGCATTTTAACAAAAAATTATTTAAGTACAATATTTTAACAAAAAATGAACATAGAATGACTCATTTTCAAAATGCTCTCCTTTTGTGAAAAATGCTACTATTATAATAATATTTTGCCTGTAAGTAGCTCAGACCTCTTTATAGAGGCTCAACTAGAATTTTTGAAATATATAAATTAGAAGTGGGTTTATCCATATATTAAGACAACAGAGGGGAGCAATTTGAAGAAAACGCCGATAATTATTTCAATGGGTTGTAACTCTGAAAATAATGTGAATTTTTCAAAAATTATAGTTGAGCCTCTGTAAAGAGGTCTGAGCTATATACAGACAAAATATTATTATAATAGGAGCACTTTTAATCATAAAGGAGAACATTTTGAAAAAAGATTATTCTAAGATAATTTTTTGTCAAAATGTCCTTTAAACAATTTTATACTTGTAGTCTAATCTAAGTGATACTAAATATCATGAAAATTATCCATTTATGCACTTTTTTTAAATCACGGTTCCGAACGTAGTCGGATACCTTAATTATAATTAATAAAAATTAATTGATTAAAACTAATTATTTAAAGAATTACAAATACACAGCCACGTTGGTGACTTAGCGACAATTTTGAAGATTTGTGTCAAAACATGAAAAGGTTTTTTTCTCACGTTTTAAAGCATTCAGTTGAACTGAAATTTCATATAGACGATTGTTTTGGATGTCAATACGATACTTTAATGATTAATTAATAAAAATTTATTACCACTTAATGTTGTAATTCTGTCCTATGTATGTTAATTGTAACTATTTAGTAAAAAGTAGTTATATAAAATTTTTCTTTGATCTAAGTAGGAATTGACTTTAAATATTTTTTTTATATTACTTGTTTTATTTATTATGCGCTAATATCAGTTGCATTAAACGTCATACTACTACCAGAAAAGTACGATCATCGCACTCCACAAATATATAATTCAGTTAAAAAACTAATTTTTGTACATTTTTAAAACGTTAAAGGTGGAAAAAAATATTAAATTTTTACACTCACACCATTTTTTCACAACATCTCAATTTGACACGCAAAAACCATCTATTTTTAAAACAAAAATTTTTTAAGTGAAACCTTTAACCACAGAATTTTTTTTCTTTTAAATTGATTGTTCTATTGTTGATAAAACTAGGTAAACAATATTATGATATACAATTTGATAGATACTACAAATAAATTTATAATTTGTACTTAATAATGTTTATATTTTATATTTAATGGTGTTTCATCAATTATCGTATCTCATTAAAAAGCTTATGCCCAATTTGTAAAAACATAAAAAAAGTTCTGAAATGTGAAATGTACTTACTTTTGTAAAATCTGTTTTTATCTCTACATTTGAGTGATTTGTTGACCACAACTCTTTTAACTCTTTTCTCATATTTGGATGAATGACTCTATTTCGTGTGCGATAAGGAGGCTGTGAAATATATGGGTTATATCTATATGAGGGAAAAGATCTCTGTGAATTCCACTGTGATAAAGGAGGGTGAAATACTCGTACTTCATTGACACATCCACGTCGAAAAGGCTGTAAGCAAAAAAAAGCATAATTAAAAAATCTGAAGTGTTTGAAATATTTTGTTCAATACCTTCGAAAGTATCAAAGTATTCACTATTTTTATACAATCGTATAATGTATGAGGATTTTATTTTGACGCCATCTTTATCTGGTTGTAGTCGTTTAATACATGCAACATTGTTATTTTAGTTTCATATTCCTTTTAAGAACACAACGCAAAAAGAAACACAATCACACACACGCAAGGACATCTTAAAACTCTTTGAGGACCAAGGCCCTGAGAAATATTAAAAATATTTACTGCCCTGGGCCTCTATGCAAATGTAGGCCTACCTGAGATCTTTAAAAGTAGACAATTTTTTACATGGATTGTCAAATATTCGTTCAACAGTAATTTGAAACAAAAAAATGTACATGACTCACAATCTCAAAAACCTTGTCGCAAGCCGAATCGATCAATGGCCGTATTTCGGCTAAATAAGTTCAAGGATTGTTTATGATATTAGGAATATGCCTAGACATGGACAACGGTCATTGCATAATAATAATGCAGTCTTGCGAATTCACGTGAAGTTTGAAATTCTCTGTTTTTCGGAGAGTATGTAGAGGAATAGTATTGAACCATTAAAGTTATCAGGATCACATGATTTTATTAAGACAGAACCGAGACCAAAACAGGGCCTCACCGAGGGTGAAGCCCTAAGCACGGGACTAGTTTTCCCCCATGCCTTAAGACGTCTCTACACACACGAGCATTGGGTAAGGAACAAAAATGTTCTTCTTTTGCATTCCAAATATATTAACTTTTATACTTTTCCCTATCGGGATATTTGATATTCATATAATTTCAATTACTTAATTCAGTGATTGGTTAGAATCTGTGGTTGATGCAATATTCCATCATCTCACATTGAAATATGCCAACGTAGCAATTTTTGCAAAAATGAGAGTTGTTTTTTTGTTTTTTTCTTGATTAATTTATTTGCAAAACTCCTCATGCTCTACATTGCATAACATGAGGCTTAAAGACGTAAGTGGTAACAAAATTATATCATATAAAACAAATTTGGAGGAAAAAAACAACATTTAAGACAAAACATAAAACAAAAAGGAAGATTGGAATTACACAATTATAAATAAGGGGAGGTACCAATATATATATAACTTTAAAAATTTATGCAGTAAACAAATTTTCTTAAGACATTTAGGCTTTCAGTACAATTGACCAACAAAGACAAAACAGGTGGCCAATAAATACCTAAGCGTTTCAACTCCTTTTTTAAAATTTTCTCTTTTACAGAAATATAGTTTACAATACAATAATACATGTTCCACAGTTTCAGCATCCTGACCACAAGAACAGATATCTCTACCAATTAAATTAAATCTAGATAAATAGCTATTAAAATTTCCTTGTCCTGTTAGAATATGGCGTAACTTGAAATCAGTAATAAAATTATTACATTTAAGCCGTTGATAAATGGTCGGAAAAAACCTTTTAGTCCACAAAGCTTTAGGCGAGGCCAAGAATTCGGTGTTCCAGGAAGAAACAGTTCTTTCCCAAGCTACATGCTTCCTGTGGGACAATGGCACAGACGTCAAAAGTCTCATATCTTGGCAAGTTGCATCTTTAGCCAACTGCCGAGATTTCCGCTATGGCCCCGAACATAAGAAAAGTGGATGTCACAGTCTAGGTAGTACATAATTGACTGAACCTCTACAACAAGTTTTTCTGTAGAATTTATATTGAGAAAACAATAGAGTGAAGATAGTGAGTCAGTGCAGGTAAGAAAGTTGAGCTTTCCACCCTGGCGGAGAGAGTCCTGAATCAATTTTATGGCAAGATTAATGCAGAGTAATGCGGGGCTTGAAAAACAGAGCACTCATCTCTTAATCGATGCTGGAAAGTAACATTTTCAACACCTTCCTCGTAAATAATGCTGGCAAGACTAACTCTTCCATTCAATTTACTCCCATCTGTGAAACAAACAGTTTTATATTCTTGAAAGACTTCATTTGTATACGTCACAAGAGTGATGGGTTTCCTACATGAAGGGTGTGTCAGTAATGAAACTAGAATCGTCCCATCCAGCGTGCCAACGCTGATACTCAAATAGTTTTACCGAGCATCAAGATTGTTCAGAATAACCAAGTCGATAGGTGGTATACCAGAATTACCAAACACTGCTTCATAACTAATAGTTTTGTATCCTTTAATGACACGAAGTAAAAAAACCTGCGTTGCGTTCTTCTAATAAGTCTACTATTAATTTTCTTACTTAAAGAATGCCCCCAAGCTCTCGATGCATAAGATATGAGAGGTACTATTCCCTGCTTATAAATCAGCTAAAAAATATCAGTTTTCACTTCAAAAGTACTGTTTGAAATTCTTAATAGTCTAAAAAGAATATTTTTACACTTTTACTAGTGAGTTGGGGTTAAAATGGTATTTCCTGATAGGTAGATAAATAATTAATCTTCACGCGATGTCTTGAAGGATTGAAGTCTAAATTAAACAAAGTCCCTCGAAAGAAAACTTAATTGGAGAGCTATTACATACATATTTAGAAGAGAAAAAGAATACACTTACCTCTGTAAGCCCTCCTGTTCTCTATATCTCTACTGTTCCTACGCCTGGGAAGGTTCGTTTCCAATGTTGATCTAAAATCGTCCATCTCTCTTAGCGTTTCATCTAAAGATCCAAACCCTGCGGTGAGACGTTCTATTCCAGTACCTAAAATCTCAAGGTCATCTCTAAATGAACGGCTAAAATCAGGATTCCTGCAATGATTTTTCAAAAAATTACATACTAGAAGGAGAGTAAAAAGTATAAAGTTATTTTTGCTTAGTGAATATTATACTCTCTCTTCCCAGATTTCCAAATATCTCAAAACTGTGGTTTATCTATCATATATTGACACTCAATTCTGGAGATAACACATTTTAGCAAAACGAACCACGAATTCCAAAAAACGCATGATGTAATAAACTAAAACTATGTTAGTATTTTTTTATTGAGAACATTTATAACCCCGTTCACCACAAAGTATCACACAGGGGCTTACAAGCATGAAGAATAGGATTACCACACAAACCTCCATGCCTTATTCGGGATTCGAACCCAGACTCTACGGCACCGCAGTCAAAGTCACGAACCCCTATACCGGATGGGTGGAGAGCTATGTCATTTAAACCTGAAATACTAGACGAACATAAGGGTTATAACTTTTTCGGTAAGCATGTATTTTAAAATAGAGATGATATAAAAATCTCCTAGTTATTTCATGTTATAAAATTAAGTTACAATAAATTGTTCCATTAAGCTAAGCACAGTTGTTTATTATCTATTAAATAGGATTACTTCAAAGAAATCCTGTCAAATGAGCTGTAAAATTTAAATGGTCATTGCCCAGCTTTCAAAAGGGATTTTAGAAACTGATACCAAAAAAATATTCGAGAATTTATAAATTAAGTCTAGTTTTTTCATGTAACTCGCAGTGTATATCGTTTTACTAATTTACTCAGTGATAGAAGTTAGAAAAGGAAAATATTGCATTAAAAGTAATGCAACTAAAATTCTTCATCTTTCTTCAATTGCAGGAATTGACAATTCCATTAACGTTACGGAATTGATATAAATTTTTAAAACTAAATTTTGATTAGCTTAAGATGTTAGCTTCTGTTTGTTTTGATCCCTAGAGATAATTAGAAAGAGAAATGCACTAGAATTCAGAACGGAATGGATACAAAATTATCTAAAAAAATAATTAATACTCTAGCACAGGGGTCTTCAAACTTTTCAACTCACGGAACCCATAGAACTTGAAGGTGCTTTCGTGGAACCCCATTCCATGCACATACTTCGAAGAATATATCTCAAAATAATTTTAAAGTAGATCAACATGTTACTGACGCTTTAAGTAAAGGCAATTCAAAAAGTATTGCATTTATTTTGTTAAAAAAAACATTCTAATATAGTTTTTTAAAATAATTTACTAATTAATAATATTAATTTATGATCAAAGTGTCACCTATCCATGCATTATATTTAGTAACTGGGATATGTGCTTGCTTTTTTTCACACGAAATGTCGAAGTCTAGGTGAATGAAATTGAAAATAAATGCAATCGTATAACATATTCCGAGTTTAATTTGTTTTTATACTTGGTTTTTGTAGCGACTTATACATTGAGATATATATTTCATTTAAACACAATGTTCTGAAGGGAATTAAAATGTTTATAGCAGTGTGATAAATACCGTGTATTTTGCATGAATTTACAACTAAATTTTAGAAGCTGTTCTTGCTTAAATTTAGATTTTAACATCGAATCTTTTGATATGGTGATAAGTTGTTTCCTCTCCTTCGTTATTGGTGTCTTTTCCACAGTTGCTGCAATTTCCATCAGAAAACTACTTAGTTTTGCAAGGCAGAGTACTAACAATCGATAGAAATTTATCTCGTGGAAGCGAGATAGCAAACTATAGAATATTCACAATGCAGCACGAAGTATATATATAAAGATAAAATGTGTGTTGTAATATTCTTTTATTATATTGCAATAAAAGTATGAAAAGTGTTTCATAATAAAAATATTATATATAAATAAAATTTTCACACTTTTAATGAATAGAAGGAGATGCTTATAAGTATACAAACTTCATAGAAACGTGAATCCATTTTGCATACATATTTATTTATTCTCGATTTTTTTTATTGTGAATCATGGGACCTCTGGGTATGCCATGTGAAACCCAAGGTTCCATGGAACACAGTTTGAAAACCACTGCTCTAGCGCCTGAGAAAATGATGCAATTTTTTGGAATATATGGTGAAAATTCATGAGGATTTTCGTTAAATACAGAGAACACCCCATACACATAAGTAACCAAATTCAGATTACATTTTTCACGAAATATTGTTCATTAAAATGTCTCAAGTTTGCTCCCACCAATATAGTGTTAACAAAGCTGACTGTTGTGCCATAGGACCTGAGTTCGAGTCCCAGAAAGAGCATGGGTGTTTGAAAATGTATAAAACTTGCGCAGCAGGGGGGGTACTCTTAAACAGCCGTCGAGCCGCAATACTTCTCATGAAGTTGGTGGAAGGCGTCTGACCACATCCCAGGGAATTCTTCCACAAAATCCAGGAAGAGCTGAGCTAAATCGTATTGTCACATGTATGGTGTTCAAAGCTACGGCTAATGACAGGCTTACATCTAGCTCTTTGCAGCAATGAATTTCGTAGGCCTTCATGTGACATCGTCAGTCAGGTAGTATTAGGGACAAAAACATCATGTATTGTAATAAGAAATTATAGGTTAAAAAAACTAAAAAACACGCTCTTATAGTTAATCGAACTAAATTTTTATTGAATCTTTTAGTCGCCAAATTAAGAAATGTGATCTGGAATTAGTCGCCAGATGTGGGATGGAATTCGAAAATGAGAAATTCTTTTTCCTGATGATCCTGATCAGGTCTATGAAACAAAATAATTAAATAATTGTATTTTCATCGGTCCTTGACAACTGATCTTTTAAGTAAATCTGACCTTTTAAAGTGGGTAAAAATTGAGTTCACAGATTCCGTTTCATACAAGTGAAGTTAATAAAAGATTGCTAAAAGAGAAGAAAAAAGTTTGTTGAAGTATAACCATTTTCATTGATCATACTGTGCTCTACGCTAAATTGTGTCATTGCTGGAATAATTATTTTTGTATTTTATACATTAAGTTGAAGGTTATTCCATGTATTTTTTTTCTGAAAATCTTATGTAAGTTTTTCTTATACTAAAACTTTAAGAATATTTCTTATTATTTAACACAATTAATTATTACTAAATATTTTGGGTGCATGTTTTTCTTTAAAATATTTAAATTCTTTGATCGATCTATTCTTAGTAGTTTTTGCACACAGCCGTAATGTTCATGTATTTTTTTAAATTTATTTTTTGTAAACAATTATTAAAGTTTTCTTTTCCTTTTGTGTGTGTGCGTGTATTTTTATAATAAAAGATTTATAAGTAAGGTTTACTTTATAGCAGTAAAACTATTCCGTAAGTGTTGGAATGCAATACAATGATGTTGACATTGATTGTGAAGGATTTACTTATTTTGGAGAAAGATTTTCTTATTTATGTTTTACCTTTTTTTCCCCAAAATACCTGCTTTAAAAATGTTGGCAATGGTCAGGCGAATCACGGAACATTTAATTATCACTTAAGAGTAAAATGAAATGTATTCAATTTTTTGAAATACTGTTAAATACATCATTTATAGCATGTCATGGATTTAAGTCATGGAAATTACATACATTTGCTTAAAATTCAATTTATTATAAATAAGCAAAATAATAAATAAATTCATAATAAAATTTAATACCTGGACATAGTTTCACTTCACAAATAATGTGGTAAATATGATGTATCAAAATTGCTGTGGTTTCAGCCAGCTGCTATAGAAGAAACTCAACTGTGGAATTGGAAAACTTTTATTCTTCAAGGATTCTTGTTCAAGTTATTTTCAGAAGAAATAGCTATATGTAGGAAAAATATTCAGGTGAATTGTATTAATTTATAAAATATATAATTTATATTTAAAATTAGATTAACTCAAATTTTAATATATCAGAGTAGAAAAACTTTTACAAAAGACATCGATTATTATATCAATCGAATGCAACTCGAATCGAATTTTAGTCGAGCTCTGTAGAGAAATTTTAGTTGTACACCGAACAAATACTATTTTTATCGATGAGCTTTTCATAAAAAGAATATATATATTTCTTCCTTTTTGGTACAAAATTGCATTTAAACTATTTTTTTCTTGTGATAATATTCTTAAAATAATTTTATATGTATATTCTAATTCAGATCACACTAAATACGCAAAAAACTTTTCATTTGCATACTTTGAAATCAGGATTCAAAAAGTAGACGAATATGTTAATGTATTTAAATAATTGATGTGGATTCAAAAGTAGCAAGTGTTACACAATTTTAAAATTTTAAATCAATGGATCAACATTTTAAATAACCCATCTGGTTTGTTATATTTTTTTTTTTCTTTTTAGGATGCGTCAAAGTTAAGTGACTTCATTTTCTCATACTCTGTCGAATAAAACTATATTACCTTTAACTAAATCAGCAAAGTTTTTTTGCTTGATTTAGACTGTTATTAATAGCATTGTTGCATAAAATTCCGTTAGTGAAAAATGAATAGTAAAATTGTGAAATCTGATGTCACTTGTGACGAAGCATATCTCCTTCCCCTATTTTCCAACAGATCCCTTGCCCCCAGAAGCTGCGAAAATTCCAGGCATTTCCCTAATTGCTGGGAAGGAATTTCTTTATCTGGGTGGTCGAGTTTCGGCACCTTTTTTCCCAGCTGACCGGACTGTCAAAAAGAGGCGCCTTATCATTGTGTATTCATTTTCCCACAACTCGGTGACGACGTCGCGTCTGAGAACGTACAAATGTGCACCCAGCTTCGGCGCCTCTTTGGGACAAGCGGAAACGAGACCGATTTGGCGCGGCAGAGGGGTAAGACATCAAGGGAGCCGAGACCGGAAGGCGGCAGAAGAACCAGGGGGACTGAGGCCGACAAAGAGATGAGAGGTGGATGACTAGGAGAAAGAGAGATGATATAAAAAGGGCGAGAGAGTCCGGATAAGAAACAAGACTGGATTTTTGAAGGGAGCCGTTCGGACGTCCCTTGAGCGATATTAAGAGCGATAACGAGCCCGCGAAGTACAGCGGTCTCCTGGCTTGAAAGATCGGGGGAACGGGAGAGAGTACGGAAGAGACTCGAAATCGTTACGGACCCTTTTAATATTGAACTGTAATAGAATATACCATTTTATTTTATTATTATTTTTTTTTTGATGATTCCCATATGGAAATGAATAGTTAACCTAGAGCTGAGTGAAATCATTACACACTGTACCTAATGATGTAATATACACTGCTGGCCACCGTAAATGCAACACCCTGAAGGAAGCATGCAAATAACATGAAATTTACAACATGCATTAGTGGAGGTGAGATATGCAAATGATTAGAATTTCAGCTCAGACATACATCACGCGAGCCTGTGGCACCACCTCAAAGCGCTATTTAAAGCTTAAAGATTTCGACGATTTCAAGTTCGGCAATTGTGTTTTTCTTGTGGTTTTTTCAAAAAACGATCAGTTATGTCTCGTAAAAAACAACGATCAGCTATTGATCAAGTATCCGAGTTTGACAGAGGATGGATAGTGGCCTAACGAGATTGTGGTGTAACGTCTTGAGTAGATAACAAACACAGAAATCTCTTGTCACAGCCTCATTTTAAAATTAAAACAGTATTTATTTGCTTCATAGATACTATGTATGAAGTAATAAAGTCCAATAAATATGCTAAGCCGGTGCAGACAGTCTATCTCACGGGAGTTCAATCATTTTTCCCGAAAGGCACTCGCTCATCTCTCAACGCCACCGGCGTTCTTCGTTTCTCAATCCCTTTTTTTTCAGGGCTCCTCTTCAGTTTTCTCCATCCAGGGATCTATACCCGTCTCCTAAAAAAACCCCTTTTAAATACCAGGGGCGGGTCTACAACACGCCCCTCGTCTCTTCTCATTAGCAGGCCAAAAAACACTGCCCTCGTCCCCGGGCCATATTCATCTCCTATTTGTGCGGCAAACAGAAACACATTCCTGGTCTGTCTGGAAACTAACTTCTGGACACCCTTATCTATCACACCACCTGTGTTCTATAATCCCATTCTCTCGACACTCAATGGAGTTCCCGCTTTATTTGGCCATTATGACTACCCGACGTCTGCTCGATGTCAGACAATAAACAATGACCTCACGGCCACATGCACTTGTCCCTTAACATCTGTTCGGAGCCATAAAACAGAATGAATGGAAGGGTGAGGTTCACTCCAATCAAAGACGTCACAACTCCTTCCCCCATTTCACTGGACTGCTTTGGCCTCAGGCTGGTTCAGTTCTTAACATTTTACACCGAAAGGTTGTCTTATCAATGAGACCGTCCAGGACAGCAATCCAAATAACAAATACAATTAAAAGTAGAAAAAAATAAATCCGAACTTCTATAAAACGTATACTTTACAACAAAACTTAAATCTCTGAATCTTGGATTATTTTTTCTTTTCTTAAAAGTTACATCACAACGTAAAATTTAGGGTTTTAAAGAAATTAAATCAAATCAAATCATAAAATTTCACTATAATTCTGATACATTAAATCGCTCAATCAATTGTGTTAAGCATCTGTGAGTATATACATTACTAAGAGACACAAAAGATTTTCAATAACACATAATATTCTTCCACCTTTTACACACAAACACTCATACTCATACCGAGGACCTGGATTCGAGTCCCGGAAAAAGCATGGATGTTTGAAAATGTATAAAACTTGCGCGGCATAAGGGTACTCTAAACAATCATCGAGCCACAAATCTGAAGTTGGTAGAAGGGGAAGAGGGGTGGGAGGCCCCTTACTGCATCCCAGGGAGTTCGTCCTCAAAATATAGGTGGAACTGAACTAAATCGTATTGTCACGTGTATTGTGTTCACAGCTACGACTAATGACAGGCGCTTACATCTAGCTCTTTACCGCAATGAATTTCTTAGGCCTCGATTCAGGGGCGTAGCTACCGCCGTATCAATGATACCCCCAAAAAGGTGTAACTACATTCCCAATAACCGAGCCCTTACATCTAAAAAAGCGTTCCGAAGGAATTTTGATACAGGGCCCACACTCAGAACTAGCTACGCCAGTGCCTCGATCTGACATAGTCACGCAGGTAGCATTAATGACAACAACATAAAGTATCGTGATAAGAAATTATAGTTAAAAAAAACTAAAAAACACGCTTTTATAGTTAATCGAATTAAATTATAATTTTATCTCTTAGTCACCAAATCAGGAAATGTGATCTAGTATTAGGCGCCATATACGGGATGGAATCTGATAAAGGGAAATAAATCGTTATTCCTGATGATCCTGATCAGGACTATGAAACATAATTATTAAATTGTTGTATTGTCATCGATCCATGACAAGTGAGCAAAATTTCGAATTAGTCTGACCCTTTAAAGTGGGTAAAAATTGAGTTCAAATATTTCTCGTTACATACAAGTGAAGTTAATAAGAGATTGCTAAAAAAGAAAAATAACTGTTTGTTGAAGTAAAACCATTTTCATTGATCATACTATGCTGTACGCTAGAATTGTGACGTGAGAGAAATGATTTATATAAATACATACAATCAACATAAGGTATCCAATACAAAAGTTTACTTTTGTTGGTATTTAATCAGCGTGTTTCTTTTAGTCTTTTAAAACTACATTTGGTTAATCTGCCGAAGCCCCTCCGTGCCCCCTCAACACCCTCTAATTTTCTCTGGGTCTTTTACAGCCCCCTTGAAAGCCTCAAACGCCCGCAAGGGGACATTATCGCCCACGTTGAGAACCTATGTAATAAAAAGGTTAATATTTATTTACTTGTATTTATTTTTCTTTACTTAAATTAATGAAATTAGTTAATTTTATGGCAATTGCACTTCTTCTAATATTTATTTTACTCTAAAATACAGTTTTCTACAAAATTCCTGAAATTGTTCATACTCTTCATTATTCTGTTTATTAATTTTTAAATATTTCTCTGATAGTGTTTATTTTTATTACATTTCGCTATGTTTAAAATGCCTTCATACTATAATATCTTAGTTCATAATAAATAAATAAATTTGATTGGTAAAAATGTATTTATCCTTGTAATTCGATAATCGAGCGTAAAAACAGAAAATTCGTTAAAAAAAACGAGCCTTACAGTAGTCCTATATGATGTGTAACATCTAACATGTTATCGTGGTAAATACGCAATAGTAACTTAAATCCTGAAAAAAATGGATCAAGTATGATTGTAAATAATTTTCTATCGAATAATTATATCTTTAATGAAAATTGTATTTATTTAACACAAGGAGTAATGCAATTTTTTATCAAAAATATTTATTCTTGTTCGATTTCGGGACGAGTGGATACAATAGACTTAAAAAATAACAAACAGGAATTTCGGTTGTCATGTATATTTCTCCGAATCAAACGGTTCAAAAAATTAAAAGATTTACTGCATTTTGAACTTGTACCATATACCGAAGATGGTTCTGCTCTTTAAAAACCAGCTATCACTCGCTTCCCATGATTTTGAGTGTGATTGAATTGAGTGCGATTGAATTGAGTGAGAGTGAATTGAGTATGATTGGGAATAATTTTCTATCGAATAATTATATCTTTAATGAAAATTTTACTAAGAAGTAATACAATTTTTTATCAAAAACATTTATTCTTGTTAAATTTAGGGAAGAGTGGATACAATAGACTTTGAGAAGTAAAATATGACACATATACTTGGGATTTCAAGGTATTTAAAAATAGTGTTGAAAAACAGCGTCAATAACAGTACCACTGTTAGTTGTCGAAATATTTCGTTTTGTATTCATTTCGAGCTTTAGTTCATCAGTCAAAAAAAGATGAGTGGCTCAGCTGCTGGCAAACTGAAGTTAACGTTGAAATCACCACTGAAAATCATGGGAAGCGAGTGATAGTTTGTTTTTAAAAGAGCAGAGCGGTATATGGTATAAGTACAAAATGCAGAAAACATGTAATTTTTTGAACCGTTTGATTCGGAGAAATGTATACGGCCACAGAAATCACTGTTTGTTTGTCCATTTTCAAATATGCATTCTGCCGCACATATGTCCCCAATATCTTGACTAGCAATACCCAGTCCACTTGTTTGACGGTAAATAATGCCCATGTGTGAGGAATCACACCCCTACTGCATTGAGTTGAATTATGTGCAATTTGTTTCAGCTGTACTCCTCCAGTTTTTAATTTTTCTTCACGGTTTTTTTCCCTATAATTTCACATATACTCGGCTCTGGATTTACCCATCTCTGCAAATCACAAAATCATGAAAATTTAAATTTAATTAGCTTGGTAAATGTTTAAAAATTAAAAATATTAGAGAAAATTAAAATTACCCGTGTAATTAATTAGTTATTTTAGTCGAGAAAACTTTTTTTTCATCACAATTGAAAAAATCATATTGATAGAGACAGGAATTAACGAATTTGACAATTGAGCGTAAGGATCTAAATTTATCCTGAATAAGACTTGCTGGTATTTGCGAAGTGGAATAAGAAAATGAAATCGAGTTTTAGAATTCCTATCTTTTGAATTGCTAATTTTAACAACAACAAAAACTACTAGAATTTGATTTCGCATATATTCTGCTCTGGATTTACCCATATCTGCAAATCACAAATACATGAAAATTTAATTGGTAAATGTTTAATTTTTAATCGAGAAAACTTTTTTTAATCACAATTAAAAATATTATATTAACAGCGACAGGAATTAACCGCGAAAAATATGAAAATAATTCCATATTACTTACTCGTATTTTCTGAAGAATGTTGAACTTTGTCAGACGCTTAACAGTAAATATAATTATTTAAGTAAATTTATCCTGAATAAGAATTCGAATCTTTTGAAATGCTAACTTTAACAATATAAAAAATGAAACATTACTACATTTGGACCCTATGCGAGGGTAGAGAAGGCATACAATTACGCCTGCTCATTGGCCAAATCAAATAGTGCACGCTTACGTCACTTCCTGTTACGAATTTCCGTCCCTTTTCACAAAAATCACCCCGACAAATATTCGGTAAGCGAGAGGAAAGATGTTACACATCAAAAAAAGATAAACTTTATCCGGTAAAAGAGATCTGCCACTTAAAATACTGATTAAAATTATATTTGTGACTTTTAAAAGTATTTATTTCCTTATTTATCTGCACCCCTTATTTGTTCTAAGATGGGGGGATGTGTCCGCAAATACCACGTCCGCAAAAAGTTGTTGCCAACGAGGGTGATTACATCATTGACTAAAAAGAAAAACTTGTAAGAAATTTATTTATTCGAATTTACTGTAAAAAAACGACATGATTTTCCGGTCCCCCTAATATAATAGCTAAAAATATTATTAATTTTCAAATCATTTCCATATATTTCAGATTGAAAAATATTTAAATTTTCAAGAAAATTTCCAAAGTTGTAATTCCTACATCTGTTAATATAATATGGCGTTTTTAAAAATTTAAGATATTCCACACATAATTAAATTTCCTTTTAATATATAAAGGCATAGATCATTTATTATTACAGTATATGGAAAAAAATGCAAAATACATTTTATACCCGAAGAAATGGGTCAGTTTACTTAAAAATTAGTAGTATAATAAGTAAAATAAGTGGCTGTCCACACCGGATAGCTAAGTAAGAGTATGATATTAATATTAAACTACTTTTATATCTGAAAAAATATTTCAAATTCTGGTCCTATTCTTTAACACTAAGTGAAAAAAAAACATCCTTTATATTATATTAATTGATAAGAGATTACCGTAAAATCTGGAGTATAACGCGCACTTTTAACACAAAAAACAGGATCGAAATTTAGGGCTGCGCGTTATACGCCGAGTATAAAAATGAGAATTAAAAAATGAGTATTAAAAAAAATTTAGACTTATATATCGAAATGCTGTTTATTTAAAAAGAAATAACAAACCTTATGAACTTTCATTGTTGGATAATATGAAAAGGCATTCTTTTTGATCATTTTAAGACATATAAACGTACACTGTTTCTTGTTACAATTAATCCATTCAGGCGATTTTCTAGGACCCAGTTCGCAACACTTTCTTCTAGAATATAGGCCATTTCGTTGCTCCTTTACGTAAAGCACATTTCTTCTTTGACTTGTTAATTATTGTAATTTCATTTTTTTTCCCCACGCCCTTATGCAGTTTTCGCCAATATCAAACATCCTTGCTGAAGCACGATTTCCATTTTCTTTTGCAAATTGAATCACATAGATCTTGAAACCGGCACTGTGTTTTGCTTCGTTTACCAGGACCCATCTTTACTGCTCGCTGTTGGAAGCGTATTCAATATTATTCATAGGATTCAATATACTACAGACAGCGAGCGTAATAAGTCTCAGGTTTGTTCTAATTTATTTCAAAATTAATCGTCCACCTCGTATGTCACATGAAAGAGGAAAAAGGAATCAATGTTTATAGAAAAGCGTGGGAAAAATCCAGCCATGGCGCTTTTTCTTCCCCCACCTCCCTTCTTGCGCTTAGGGGTTCTATAATTTTAGAAGTACAGTGGTACCTCGACATTAATTCGTTCCGCAACCTTGCTCGTATCTTGAATTACTCGTATCTCGAAGCAAATTTCCCCATACAAAACAATTGAACTACCATTAATCCGTTCCAACCTCCAAAATGTCACCCCAGTTATTTTTGTTACGTGGTTTTGAATAATAAAAACGTATTTATAAATATCAAAAATTTATTGCACAAAAACAAAAAGAGAATGTAAAGAAATAAATTAGATATCCTCACTGGTCTTTGCCTTTTTCGCTACATTTTTCTCGCTTTCACCTGTAGGCCGTTTAGAAAAAAACATGTCCAAGGAGGTTTGTTTCTTCCTCCCTCTAAGAATGTCCGGAAATGAGTTAGGTAAGTGTCATTAAAAAGGTCAGATGCACGACCTGTTGCAACTTTTTGATCGTGATGGCGCGACTGCGTGTTACTACCGAACCGAACCGAACCGGACTCGTATCTCGAATTTTGCTCGTAACTAAAAGCAAAAAATCACTTGCTCGTCGGCTCGTATCTCGTAAAACTCGTATGTTGGGGCACTCGTATGTCGAGGTACCACTGTATACTATTTTTTCAAAAGAGAGTCTGGAATAATTCTTCCAATAAATAATGAATTCAAAGCATAAGAAAATTGCACAGTTACATTTCAAATTTTTTCGTAAAAAAGGGGGTGCGCGTTATATGGCAAATATACCTAAAAATTAAAAAGTATAGCTTGAAAGTATAGGTGCGCGTTATACGCCGGATTTTACAGTATTTTAATTGATAAGAGATCGATCCATTTTTATAAAAAAATATTTTTTTAAAAAAAAGCTTTTTAAATATAAACATTGCTAAATGGAAGTGTTGAACAGATCCATTATATATATTTTTTTAAAAATAATGTTATTATGAAATTTATTCCTGTAAAGAAGTTTACAGTATACAGTAGATCTTTTAAAATATTTTTTTATGTGTCTAATACATGAAATTACAAAATTATTATTATTCTTAATCATATATTTTTCTTGCTATCCTTAAAATTAATATTTCTTAAAATGTCCTTATTATACCTTATTTCTTTTTTCAGATGACTAGGGCGCCAGCGGAGATAGTTTATGCCCAGAATGATGGACTAAAGTGTGTTCGAACAAAAAATTAGACGTACAAGCGGGTGGGTTATGTAAAGCGGACGTGGTCAGAGCGGACAACATTTTATCTCCATCTCAGAACAGATAAAGGGTGCAGATAAATAAGTAAATAAATGCTTTTAAAAATCACAAAAATATAATTTAAAACAGTATTTTAAGTGGCAAATAAATCTCTTTCACGTGAGATAACATATTTTTTTTTTTTCATTGAAGTTTTCTATTTTTGCACTCGATTATCGATTTACAAGGATAAATACATTTTTGCCAATTAAATTATTTGTATTAAATAGTTAAGATACTAGAGTGCGAAAGCAATTCAAATCTAGCAAAATGTAATAAAAATAAAAACTTTCAGAGAAATATCTAAAAATTAATATTAAGTAACAGTCAGTGGCGCACACAAAGGGGGGAGTCCTGGGGTCCGGACCCCCTCAAAGCCCTTGATTTTTTTTTCCGATTGATTATAATTCTAAGTATATAGTACGTAAAATTGAATTAAGTATTTGTTATTAATGATTAATTTTATTAATTAATGCTAATTATTTATTCAATAATTAGTTTTGTACTGTGTTTTGTTTCCGAAAATCGACAAAATCAAAAGAAGCATGATACAAGAATGGTGAACTTTCGACCCCGGATTCCCCTTGAAAAATTCCTGTGTGCGCTACTGGTAACAGTATAATGAAGGGTCGAAACTGCACAATAGATGACATGTGACTGATTTGGGAAACAACACAATAGATGCAAGAATGTTCGTTCTGCCAGCACCTCCTGGTTCTGCCCACCCAGCTTCCGTCACGCTCTCTGACAACGTAACCCCGAAGGGAGACTCCAAGCTGAAGGGTGGAGGAAGGTCAAGCCAGGCCTGAGAGAACACAAGGGAACGTCCGAGAGGGAAAAAATTTCGAAGCATGAAGGAAACTTACCTATACTCCGTTTCACCTTAAGTTGGCAGCGCTGGGAAGGGTACGCGGACCAAATCACAGCCACTACAGGGTTACACTAGGAGAAGAGTGTGACTATAACAAATATAAAATTCTCCATATTTGGCGAGCAAAAGAATTACTCTTGAAAAATTTGTTCATTAAAATTGTATGAGTATTTTTTTTTTATAATAGTATAAGCCCCTTCTTTAATCGAAATATTTAAGAGTTTATGTTTCAATATGTTTAAAATATTGATTAATTAACTAGCAAAACTTTTCTCGAATAAAATCTCAATAGTTCCCAACATGTTGATTGCATTTTTTTAAATGAAAAAATACGGTTAAATTGTAATTCACATGCTATCATTACATTGATTTTTTTAAGTGACTTATATGCTATTTTCAAAATAAACGGCTCATATATCTTTAGGTTCATAATTTCATTTATTACATCTGTTTATAAAATAAAAATTTCTATATCTTGTTTATAAATAATTAATCATCTGTTTTCCATTATTACTGTTTTAAATCAGTTTGTAATTATTATTCATATTACATGTAAATGCCGTTTATGTACTTTAGCTTAAGATATACAGAAGTACATAATAGAATTTGGGGATTAATTTCAAAAATTTATCAATATTAAAACTTATAATCTTTTATAAAATTTATAGTTTATCTGGAAAAAAATATCTCGATGCATACTTCAAAAATTATGTTACTAACATTATATGCAAAGTTTATATATTCAGCTCAATAAGTATAACTTTTAAAGAAAAAAAAAAAGATTTTTTATAATAATTTAATACAAAAATTATATATTTTGATATTTAGAAATGTTTTTGTTGTAAAAAAAAATGTTTAAAATTTCAAAAAAAACAAGAATTAAGATAGCGCACGAGATGTAAAAATATTATCTAACAAGGGGAGGGCACGACTAAGGAAATTCATTTCGGATCGAGACTTGGTGTAATAGTAGTACTCTTTTAGGGTGTTCCCCCCTCAATGTAATTCCGTCGAATGGCCAGTCAATTCGGAGAAATCCGCCTTCGAAATTCATGCTAAGCTTTTATACAATTAAATTTTAAATTTCCGCAACGAGTTCGTAGCTTGATTGGAAAATCGTCTGCTTTCTATGCTGGAGGTTAGGGTTCGATTCCACGCGATCAACTTTTTTTTCTTCAATTCATTTAATTATTTTTTTAATAAGTTTATTTATGAAAGGTTTATTAAATATTAAATGATATTTTTTGTAATTATTTTGTATTTAATAAAATAAAAATTTGAATATATAAATAATTATATTAAATTTTATAAATCTATTTTATATTAATAAATAATATTTATAATAAAATATATAATAAATATTAAATGATATTTTACAAAAAAAATTAGTTGCAAATAGTTTTTAATGTGAAGTACAATATACTATAAGTAAAATATTATATATAATTTAAAATATTTTATACAATATATTATTATTATTAAATTAATTATTTTATAATTAATATAATAAAAAAACATGTCTTTTTTATATGTTATTAAATTAATTATTTTACAATTTTATAAAATAATAAGTCCTTTTCAAATAAATTTATTTAATTTCAAAAAATTTGTTTAAATAATTTTAATAAATTTATTTAAATAATTTTTATAATAAATTAATAATAATTTCAATAATAAATTAATAATAATTTCAATAATAAATTAATAATAATTTCAATAATAAATTAATAATAATTTCAATAATAAATCATAATTTTAATAATAAATTAATAATATTTCTTATTAATACTAATGCTTAATAACAATAAATTAATTATAATAAATAGTGATTAATTAATTATAATAAATAGTAACTAATCAATTAAAATATAAATAGTGATTAATTAATTAATTTTAATGAATGATAATTAATTTACTTATTTAATTATTAATAAATTTTATTAATAATTATTTTAAGTATTTTTATTTAATAAGTATTTTTAATATTTTTAATTAATGATAATTTTTAATAATTTTACTAGTAAAAAAATTTAAGTTATATATTTTAAATTTTCTTAATTTTATATAAAATACAAAATAATTACAAAAAATATCATTTAGTATTTAATAAACCTTTCATAAAACACTTTATTTAATTAAAAAAATAATTAAATGAATTGAAGAAAAAAAAGTTGATCGCGTGGAATCGAACCCTAACCTCCAGCATAGAAAGCAGACGATTTACCAATCAAGCTACGAACTCGTTGCGGAAATTTTAAATTTAATTGTATAAAAGCTTAGCATGAATTTCGAAGGCGGATTTCTCCGAATTGACTGGCCATTCGACGGAATTACATTGAGGGGTGAACACCCTAAAAGAGTACTACTATTACACCAAGTCTCGATCCGAAATGAATTTCCTTAGTCGTGCCCTCTCCTTGTAAGAACGAAGCTAAATCGCAAAGCGAATGGCGTTGATTTGGCGCGAATATTTCGGAAGAATGTAATCTTGAAAACCGGTTTTTTCAGCCAAATATTGTTGTTGTCAGCCAAAAGTCATGTGGTTGATTTCTACTGTATTCGTTCACAGAGATTAAAGAATAAATGCTTTTAATATGTGATTAAATTAAAATATATCTTTATACCTACAATTTATATAAAACATGATACTTTTTAATAATTTTCTGTGCATTTGCATTGATTTAAATTCCAGAACATGTTGGAACTACTTTTTCAAGCGGATTGTTACATTCCCTACCTTTCCCAACGCTGCCAACTTGAGGAGAAACAGAGTATAGTTATTCTATGAAATATATAACTAGGTATTCCATTAAATTACTAAGGATAGTCCGTTAGAGGGAAAAATAAAGAACTTCAAAGATGTTTTAGAAATTAATTGATCTTAAATAGCTAAAAATTCTCAAAAAAATACATTTTATTTCTTTTGCGGATGAAAAATTGGTATATAATAAGGTAAAGCAAAGATGATATAATTTATTATATTGCTCTTATCGCTATTAGTTAAACAGAAAAGGGGAAAAAGGATATGTCCAAAAATAGATCATATTTAAAAAATTATCAAAAAACATGCTGGGAAGAAAAACTGTTCCTTCCTAAAAACATTGTGTAAACTTTTTAAAACAAAAATGTAAGATAATATTAATTAAAATTTTATAAGATATCTTTATTTTACTTTTCTTTGTTTATTAGAGCAAGGATTACTGTGATGACACTTTGGATTGAACTGATTATTCTTTGAAACAAGCATACCGTTTAGTAATATATATATTTTTTTACACAAGCACATATATTAAATCCTTGTCCAATACCGCAATGTTGAGCTATTGCAGGAAATCGAAGCGTTATGTCAATATTTGGAACTTCTTCAATGGAAATTAGTTCTCGATGACATACACTGAACTGCTCTTCCAAAACAGCTAGAACCGGTTCAAAGAACTTTTGCGAGTGTCGTATTTCATACTTTAACGATTAAGTAATCGTTATTCTATAAAATACCTAGTTAAATTGTAGAATTCAATAATTTGATATAATTTCAATAACCTATCTAGATATTTCATGAAATACCTAGTTATTCTATGAAATAACAAATTTCACTCTTTAATGGTAACATATATTTCGTAAAATTTTTTTAATCAAGTATTTGTTACTACTAATTAATTTTGTTAATTAATGTTAATTATTTATACAATAATTTAATATTAGCTGTTTTTTGTTCCCGCCAATCGACAAAACCAAAAGAATGTTTCTTAGGGTATTGGGGTATGATACGAGAATGGTGGACTTTTGACCATGGACCTTCCCCAACCAACCCGGCGAAAAATTCCTGAGTGTGCTCTACTGCCTTCGTTATAATTTTTAGATTGTTTCACACACGTTCTGAGTTGTGTTGAGAGTTCTAATATAAGAATATATTTTTCTCTAAAACTAAAATAGTGGCTCTTATTGTCTGACTGATTTTTATTAAATATAGAACTCTCGATATCAGTTAAAATGATTTCAAAATAATATGAAATATAATACGTCATGATTCTTATACCAAGCTCACGTGTATGTATATATATATATATATATATATATATATATATATATATACATATAATCTATATACCATGTCTTAAGACGTCCCTGTAACCATCCTTTCAATAGAAAATGTATACATAGCAATGCAAGAAAAATTGAAGAATGTGTAAACCGTGGTTCAAAAACTCTTAGGCCTAAATTTTGCATGAGTAAACAAACAGTAAGATATAAATCAAACTGACATGAAAGAATGTAATATAAATGAAAACAGTATAGCAAAAAGTTATACTTAAGAAGAGAAAACAAATTCATTTACTTACCAAAACATTCATATACTTTAAGTGAAACTAAGATTCTTGAGGTTTAAGGGGTACTATACTACAGAGCAGAGTTAAGAATGATATGAGTCAGATGACATTGGTAAGGACTTTGGCGTAAATATTCGTCTAAAGATTTCAAGAGTAGGTGATAAATATTTCACTTCAGAACTGCTTCCAATGAAATCTTTACTTTACTCAAACAGGAAATGCGATAACAATAGGGCATGTAGAAGGGGTCTGAAAAGTAAGCGTTTTCTTTGGGGAGGGTGGGCACAAAAGTACCATTTACTCAGTCATGGTAGAGATTCATATATTTTGAAATGAGTTCTGTAAAGAACTAACCAAAAAGCTTTTTCTCACAAAAAAACAATTTAAAGGAACAATTAAGACATTTTAAAAGGTTGAAAAAATAAGATAGCAAATTTCATGTACTAATTTAGTTTGTTAAAATTAAACAAACTGTAAAATAAAATTTAACTTTTACTATAGGGATATACCATTATAAAACACTATATATTGTATTTTTCTAAATTAAGTTTACATATATATATGGTGTGCAATAGTTCCTCATATTAAACTAAAAATTCCCGTATAAAAATAAAGTTAAACTACTTTGGAAAAAATCGTGAACCTTTAAGGGCAATATTTATATTTATTCCAAAATAAATAATATTGTAAACACGTTTTTGAAATTTGTAACCTTATTACTTAAATTTAGATAGAATTTTACTATCGTTTTTTAAAAAAAACATTATCGCGGTAATGAAAAAAAGTGTGTGTGCTTATTATTATATGATACAATATAAAACTACTAATTTTCCATTTTAATTTTTTTATATATTTACAAATAATTACATTTATGTTTTATAACGGATTATTTCGATGAATAAAAAAGATGATATTAATATTGTCAAATAAATTATGTATTGTTATGACTTTACTCATAAAATAATATTAGTCGTAAAATACACATACATCATATATACACACATATGTGTGAATTATTTATATTTCAAGAATGAAAATAAGTATTTGTACAGCTTTGAGTAGTTTATTTATTGATAGAATACTTTCAACAAAACGTAATACGTTGAAATTATTTACTAATTTCGTTTGTTTTTGCAAACGTAACCAATGCCAATCATCTTCATTTTTACTTTGCGCACAAGGAAATCCAAGGCAAATTTCTTATCAATTATGGACTTTGAGGATTTCAAAAGAATTTCATTTAGTTCAATGAATTTAAAGGATTAATTTACCGTTTCTTCTCATAGGCTACCAAGTTAAACTTTTGAAACATTTTTAAACCTTATTGAAAATAAACAATTTTCAACAGAAAAATCAAATTCTCATCTTTACTAGATAATCCTTTAATTCCCCTGGTTCTCGATTTAGAGGGTGTTGTCAGATGTGCGTTCAAAAAGTAAACACGCTTTTTTATCTTTATCAATTCATTCTACAATATTTAAAGCAGTTTTGACAGCAAACGCTTGACATACTCATATAATACACTAATACTCAGATTCCCTCTTCAAATATCATACGTAAAAGTAATCTTTACTTAAAAAAAAAAAAAAAAATAACAAAATTATAATTTCGGTTAAAGTATTAACAAAAAGAACTGTGATGAGCAACAAATTCACATATTTAAATTTTACGCTTAAAAATTATATTTTAATAAATTCAACTTATATAAGATTTCTTTTGAATAAAGTAAACTACCCCCACACACAATTTGATATACATAAAATGCATTTCGTAAAGTCTAACCACATTATTTATTATATTCAAATCTTTGATCACCACAGAGAGAATTGGAGAGGTTCAATGAGAGAAAATGTGCCACTTTAATTTATCCGTAATATACACACACAAGTGTACTAATTAATTACTTTTTTTTTATCTAAAATCTCTTTCTGTTAGCATGAATCGCAATAAATATCTGAAACAGTTTCTCTGTCTGAGAAAATTTTTTGACACATTTTCGCCATGTTTATCTCTACAACTGATAGATTTTATGGTACACAAATCAACTGTAATTGCTCTCTTAATTTTCTTTACCGAATTTTTAATGAATAGTTAAAGTATAACTTATATACTAGGAATCTTTTTACTTTTTATGACGGGGACTATTTCCATATAATGCAATCCAGGTGGTCACCCTCCCCAGTACTGATCACTACCAATCATGCTTAAATTCGGTATTCGGATCTTCGTGCGTGCAAACAATAGGATTCAGCACGACGTTATCTTACGGAGAATGGAATTTAAGAAATGTAATTTTAAAAAGTGAACAAAATATCACATAAACTATAAATTTATTACGTTAAATTTAACTATCAATTAATTTAAATTTAATTTGACATGATTTCATAGCATTCATGGAATTATAATCCCTGCATAAATATGGATAAAATTGCTAATGTTGATTTGGAAACATTTTATTTTTCTTTTCTTGACACACAACCGACGTTATTTATTTATTTTAATTTTACTCTCTTCTTTATTCATATGTACATTCAAAGAAGAATTTAAAGTTTATTAAAGATAGGTTTTATTCATTATTAAATTCATATAAAGGCCACGAATACTATTGAGGTAATTTATATCTCATGATCAGTAGAGCACACAGAAATTTTTCAAGGGGGCCTAGGTCGAAAGTTCACCATTCTTGTATTTTGCTCCTTTTGATTTTATCGATTTTCGGGAACAAAACACAGTAAAAAACTAATTATTGAAAAAATATATAATTAGCATTAATTAATAAAATTAATCATTAATAACAAATATTTAATTAAATTTTACGTATTATATACTTAGAATTATAATCAATCAAAAAAAAATCGACTGCTTTCGGGGAGGGTTCGAAACCCAGGACTCCCCCTAAATCGTGTGCGCCACTGCTCATAGTATAATAGTTTGTGTGCGCCACTGCTCATGATATATTTTCAGAAATTAACCAATAATACAATTAAACTCCAGTGATTGAGATTTGAGCACAAATAAATGAATAGAAAATGAGTTTCTACCTAACAAGTAAGTTTAATTTAGGGACCAAAATATGGTTAACATTTATTCCAATGATTCGAATTTTATGGAAGTTAATTTTAGCATAAATATTGTATTTAAATAATTTTTTTTGTCAAAATGTCCTTAAATCACTTTTATACATGCATTCTAATCTGACACTAAATATCATGGAAATTATCCATTTATGCACTTTTTTAAAATCACGATTCCAAACGTAGTTGGATACCTTAAATCTTGTTTTATGTTTTACCAGTTTTTGACTTTTATTTAAGACAAATAATAATAATAATACTGCAAAAAAAAGTGAAAATTGGAATAAATATGAGTATTCGAATTTTTGATGGATGTTTTACTTTCAATAAGAATGATTCTGATTCTGATTATTCCAACAAAATGACTTGAAAACCCTAACGAATCTTTGCGAGGTTTTCTGGCAACAGAACACGTAACTTTGAGAATCACGGCCTAATGACCTGGATGACACCTACGCTTACACCAAACTCCAGGGACTTCCACAAATCGTCAAATTGAGGTTCTCCATCTTCGGCAGATCTAACGTACTTCAGCCTTTCTGCATAACGGACATTCAGTGGCACCAAATATCGACAATATCAGGCCCGAGTTGACGACCATGACCACTCAGCCACCATCGCCCTCACCACTCAGAAACGAGTCCTGGTACGATCAAGGTGTGGTTATAAAAGGTGCGGTAGCCCTCTGTCCACCATCAATGAACAATATACGTTTTTTTTTACCTTAATCGATCCCCAAAAGGGTGTTATACCTTAATATTCCCATTTTCGAACTATAAGAACAACATACTTGAAATTTAGCAGGCACGTTTCTTTCATTTTTCTAGAAATCGGCTACAAAATGTTTGCGAAAATTGACCTTCAAGAGGTTTTGCGAGGGTTAAAGTGGCGTTTCAGATAAAAATTATAAGTGCACTAATTAAAAAATATCTTACATTTTTCTATACATTTTTTTGTACTAGATTTTACTCTACTTACAATTCAGCTATTGTATCAAGAAAAATATTTTTTATTTTTAGTAAATTAACCCTTCTAAACAACAGGCAATTCAGCTAGTAGAAATGTAAATGAAACAGAACTATGATTTAAGATGGAAAATATATATTTATAAATACAATATGAATAAAATATCACAAATTCAAGTCTTGAGAAGTATTGATATAAGTATATTTTTAATAACTTGTTTAATTTCATCAAAAAAATCTATTACATCTTTTCCCCAGTGAATTATATAATAGATCTTGTCACAAAATCTAGAGTTAAAGGGAAATAGTTAAGGATATTTTACTATAAATTTTAAATCCTTAAAAATTCAAATATATTGAATGAAATGGAACTCCCTATATCAAGCTTTGAAGGATATAATATAATAAATTCTGCCTTAGCTGAATTAAACTGTAAATTGCTTAAAATTTATTGTGCAAAGACTACACAAAAGCGTAATTAAATCTTGGAATTTCATATGACACTTTCAAAAACAAAACTGTTACGCTGTGAATGAAGCAAGTGAACAGAATTGATAGAATTACATGCATAGAGTACAAAATTCGATTCGCCTTCTTAAGATATTAAAAATGTACAACAGTTGAAGGTGCAAAGTGCTAATGCATTTGAAAAAGCTTATCAGAAAAATCCCAGAAAGTGCAATAATTTTATTTTGAAGGAAATTAAAAAATTTTTGGAGTTAAGTCAAATGAATCATTATTTATGTTCATGATGTGTTTACTGAAGATTCAAATTAATTAAAATAATTGAAAATAATCATTTGAAATAATGATACATGTGTAAGCGTTGGGTTATAGCATATTTTATTCTTCGAAAAAAATATAGTTATAATGAATTTAATCAAAAACTAAAATGCCTAAAAAAACAAAATATAGACTTATGAAATGCAAAAATCCCTTAGTAATTTTTAGATGTGTAGTGATAACAATACAAACTTTTTAAAAGGTTTAGTTAACGAATAGTTATCTTTATCTACATCATAATGAGTTTTAATTCATTGTTAAATGACGTCTATATTTAAAAGTTGTAATACTTGGATTTGACATGGGAGGACCTTGAAAACCATTCAGTATAATAAGAAACTCCCTTTTAAGTTTCGTAATGTTTTGATGGAATCAAGATGCCGTATACTTCCGTATGTTCAGGGCCAGGGCTAGGGGTGGGCAAGACGGGCCCCTGCCCAGGGCGGCAAATTGGCTTTAAAATTAACTAGTTTATGAAGAAAATAAACCAAGATTCATTTAAATCTAATGAAAATAAAACATCTTCAGATCAAACCAAAAACATGGAACCATTACAAACCAAAAAAGAGAAATTTAGCTAGAGTGGAAAAAACTAATATGATTTCCCGAGCTGTCACTGGTTTAGGACAGTGAGACAGGGTTAAACAGTGTTTTTGAGATCTCAACCTTTCCCTACAGCGAAAATTTTCGACATAATAGCACATGAGATAAACCAAGGCAAATTCCCAAACCCACGTGGGTGAATATAACAGCAATAGAATAGAATTGGAATAATAAATTACTATATGAATCCGGGAGAAATAGACAAATATATAAATATGTATAAACAAAAAATATTTGCAAGAGAGGTTAAATATGATTGTGACCATAATTAATAATAACGAAAATGAGCCAAGAAACTAAAATCTTACCCGATGTATACGGATCCCAAAATTGCACTGACTCGATGCACAGAAAAAAAACAGCATAAGAATACGGGCGCCATCTATATATGTTTTTAGAAGCTAAACTTATTTTACGAATATATAAAGAAAATTAAATTCTATAAACTAAATAGAAGGAATATATTAAATAACAATAATTAAATAGCTATAATTTTGAAGTCAAATATTTATTTATAAAATTAGCTGGATAGTTATAGTCTCGGCAATTTTGAAAGAATTTTTATAATTATTATTTTTTAGAATTTTTTCGATACTAAATCATTTTTTTTTTTATATAATTTAGAATAATTTTTAAAAATTGAAAGGGAAGGGGTACTATCCCAAAATGGATTTTATAACATTAAAATCAAAAGGCCCTTTTATCAAAAATATTACTTATTAGAATATTATTTTCAATTTTTAATTGGAAATCTGGGAAAGTTTGCTGACCTATATTGCTTTTGGGTTTTTTTAATAATTTCAAAGTTTGATAAAAATTAAAATAGAAGTAAAGTCAACTTTATTACTGAAAATAATTAAGTCATCGATGTGTCTAAAAAGTAACGAAAGTCTTTTTAAAATTTTTTTCATTCTCATAATAGTGTAAATAAATATTAGCCAAACTATTACTTGCTGGGACCTTCTTGGTTTTAATTTGTTGATAATAGTAGTTATTATGAAATATGAATTTTCAAAAAAAAAATTTATAATAGTATTATATTTATCAAAGTTATCAATTTATTTAATAAATTTTTAAATATAAACATTTTGACTTTAATCTCTTTTCCCATCAATAGAGTTAAAAATTTCAAAGTCGCTATGAAAGGGATTTTTACCTTTTGCATTACTAAATCAAAATTGATAATCTTCCACCCCGGGCCCCAAACTACTTCAATACTTTACAAAATATATTATATATATATATATATTAATAATATATTTTAAAGTTTGAACTTTTAAGTGTTTTAAAGGTAAAAATATTGGAAATTCAAGGACACCAAAGCATAATGTTCCCACTTAAAAATAGCTTAAAACGTAAACAAAATCACTCTTTTTATTATAATTTAAAGAAATGAACACGCATAGAAAGTGCTGTAATAGAATTTTTTACCGTGTGTCTTGATTTGTTGAAAGATGTATGAAAATGTGGGCGGGTGCGAAAAATCAGTCTTGACAAGCTTTCACACGCTTTTAACCGTGACTATAAAAGGAAAAAAGGCAGAGTTCTATTGTTTTGTTTATTGAATAATTGCATTGCAGATTGGTGCTATTGAAGTAGAGTGCGTTATAACAACTACATTTACTTGCCTTTTAAACTTGTTTTTAAAGTAAGGTGGAGAATAAAAAAAATTCAGTTTTTCTCTCTCTCTCAAGAAATATTTAAATAGCTTCTAGAGGATGTTTCTTTTTAAACAAGGCATTTTCATGTATTTTTAACCGACTTAAAAAAAGGAAGAGGTTATCTCAATTCGATCTTTTTTTTTTTTTTTTTTATGTTTGTCCGGTGATTACTTCGGCATATCTTAACCGATTTTAATGATCTTTTATTGTTTGACAGAGTATGTTACCCGGATTGGTACTGTAAAGAAGCCAGTCACTTCCCCCTATTTGCTAACATATCCCTTGCCGACAGACGTTGTGAAAATTCTAGACATTTCCCTAATTGCTGGGTAAGAATCTCGTAACTGGGTGGTCAAAATTTCAGACCCTTTTTCCCATGCTGTCCGGACTGTCAAAAAGAGATGCCATAACATTGTGTTATCATTTTCCAGCGATTCGGTGACGACAGCGCATCTGAAAACTTACAATGTGCACCCAGCCATCAGCACCCATTGGGCGAGAGATCAGATGGGCTGTGTCCAACAGGGGTGGGAGGAGAACAAGCGATCAAGAAAGCCGAGCCCGACAGAGGCGGTAGAAGAATAAGAGATCAAGGGAGCCGAGACCGACAGTGGTGGAAAAAAACAAGAGATCGCAGAAGGACGATTATGAGGGATAGAGAGGATATAAGGAGAGCGAAAGAGTTCGGGAAGGGAGACTGGATTTCGAAGGGCCGTTTGACGTCTCTTTTAGCGATAAAAACGATAACGAGTCCGGGGTACGGCTTCCAACTTGGAAGATCCCGGGAACGGTCGAGTCCCGATCAACGAAAGAAAGCGATACTTGATCCGCGAAGGGCCCGGGGGTTTTGGAACGGTAAAAGAATCGAAAAAGGGAGGGGTTTTGGGGCCAGTGAACTCACCTGATGTGGAAATAGAGAGTAAAAACCCGTTTTCGTATCCGTGTATAAGACCTTTTTTATCGAGCTGATTTGTCATTTTTTTATGCGAGAAAGAACATTGCACAAAGAGACTCGAAATCTGGACCCCTTTTTTATTTAATTGTGAAAGAAATTTAATTTTTTTTTATGATTTATTTACTGAGAAATAAATAGTTTATCCCCGAGCTTTTGAAATCATTACAGTACCATTGCAAAATGGTGGTTTAAAAACCGGGGGAGCTACCACCGTATAATGATACCCCCAAATCCCGTATTTTTGCTTCTCGTATAAAAATAATTTCTTTTATCCCTTTTAAAGGGCGATAGTAGTTATTTAAAATCAAAAAAAATAATGAGCTTTTGAGTAAATTCATTATTTATATTTTTGTTTGAAATATACTCTTTAAAATGACGAACTAAAGTATTGTAAGGATCTAGAAACGTTTCTGTGGGGGTTCATCAAACATAAATGCGCTGGACCTGGCAGACGAGATGGTAGAGGTATTGGTTTTGCTAAAAAAGAAAAAGAAAAAAAAATGTCCAATCGAGATTTTAAAATTCATATCGAACCTGGATTTTGCTCCAAATCTCGGTATAGTTTTAAGGATATTATTTACTCTCCCAATAAGTGTGGCAAGTTGAGAAAGGAGTTTCTCCAAATTAAAATTAATTAAAAAGTTTTTATGCTCCACAACTACCAGGATCGGCTAAACGCGGCTTGAAAACAACAGCCATTGAACATGAATTGGCTGAAGAAATTAATGTTAAAGAAATAATAAAAAAATTAACAGAATTAAAAGTGAGAAAAAAGCACTTTTAAGTTTATCTCTCGGTTTAATTTATATTTAATATGTAATAAGGTTTTAATATTTAGTGGCTCTATAATTTGTTTTATTGAGTTGTTGGGAAAAGTCATTTCGTTTTTGGGAACATGAAGACAGTTTTCGTATAATGAATAAATATTTTAAAATTATATATTGGCCATTCTGGTCCAACACCTTTTGCCATCTTTTTGGCGTAACATAATCCTCTCTCTCATAAAAGTTTTGGCAAAAACTGGTTCAGGTGGTTTTTGGGCATCTTCATTTGAGGTAAAGGTTTTGCCATCCAAATAATTTTGCAGGGACCGGAAAAAAATAGTAGTCGGAAGGCGCCGGGTCTGGGGAAAGTGGTGGATGTTTCGTACGTCCCATTCAAGCTGTAAAAGTTTTGGCGTGATGAAACTTGTGAGGTCTCGCATTATCCTGGTGAAAAACTACACCCTTCCTGTTTATTATCGGGCCTCTTCTCTTTTAAAGGGAAACATTCAATTTTTTCCAGCTGATGACAATAGACTTCTGAATTGATCGTTGTATTGTCCGGCAAAGCTAAAAAAAAGATTCCCTTGACATCCCACCAAACGGAGAGCATCATTTTTGGTGAATGTTGGCTTTGACACGCTTTTGAGTCGGTTCATCTTTTCTGCTCCATGACCTCTTGCGTTTAACATTGTTGTATACAACCCATTTTTCGTCCCCAGTAATAATCCGCTTCAAAAGCGCGCGACGACACAAATTTCGCTCCGTGGGCGACATGGGGCAAATCTACTAATATCGAGGTTGCCCATGCCTTTCAAATGGCCATAAACAGTCGAATCTGACAAATTTAATCTCTCTCACCGATCTCTCGTGTGGTTATTCTCGCCGATTTGCATCAACCAATGCCTTTATCGCATCTTTGTCAGCTCGACCGGCCTTCCAGACCGTGGTGCATCTTCGACATCAAAATTGCCGGATCGAAATTTTGCAAAACCAGTTCTGCCTGGCACCCGGCGTACTGTTAATACGCCTCTCCATACACACACACATCCGTCAATTTTTTCTTCGCTTGACAGCATTTTTACCCTTTTTGAAGTAAAAAGTAAAAATATGACGAAAATGCTGCTTATTGCTCTCCATATTTAAAAAGGGCACCAACCAAAACCACTGGTGCGTAGAATTCATTGAACTTTTTCTCACAATACGTGCTTCGGCAATATCAGCTCAAGACATATAATGGTTATGCGGTTTAAGTGTGAAGTTGGTTTCGAAAAAACGTAATTAAGTCCTCTGACGGGAAAAAAAGAAATTACTTTCCGAACAACCCAATAGTATTTTTTTAATATCTGTATTTTATAATTATACACTAGAAATGACTCTTTTCTATTTTTCTGTGCTACCCTAATTTTAATTTAGTGCTAAAAACATAAATCAATAAATTAGTATTTTTTGCTAATCAAAACTTCAACATTATTAATAGCAATTTTTCTCTCTCGTTTTATTCTACCACTAAGCGTGGGAAGGGTTTTAGGATGGTTCCCCTTTTTAATTTTGCTTATAAGTGCGGTGGCATTTTTACATCTTTCCGGAAATGTATAAAACCGGTTAGCGCCGGCCCTTGAAAGCCACAATTTTGAATTTTTCCCCATTAACCTTTAGAGGACGGCTGGTCGATAGTGCCACCAAAAAAGAATAGCCCCCTAAAGGACGGCGCTGGTCGGAGTAGCGACCCTCAAGCTCTTCTTTCCCCTTTAACAGCTGGATCACTGCGGTTCCTATTAGAATCTAGGACGTCAATCACTAGACCGGTCTCTCTTTGTATTGAGAAGGGGAGGGGTGTTCCCTCTTTCCCACTCCTATGATTTTCCTTTTCCTTTTATGCCCTCACTCAGATTTCCACTTACACAGTTGTTATTGTAAGAGTGTTTTTTCTCGCCTCACTTATTCATCTCTCTTATATTTTTCATTTAAATTAACTTGGATTTCTTTTAAAAAAAAAAAAAACAGAAGAGAAAATGCCAAAACGGAAAAGAGGTCTCTCGATCACTGAAGAGATCCAGAAACTTTTGATTGATTTAGAACACGAAATTTTGACGATCCAGATTTGATTGTGAAATAGAAAAATGAAGAAGATTTTATATCAATCTATAAATTTTAACGTGAAGCTGCAGAAGATGAAATTATCTCGCAAGAGCAAAACGAAATATTCTGGGAAAAATCCACACAAATATATTCCATAAAAGCAAATATTTTGTATTTACCTGTAATTGTTAATCGATTATCATACTCTTTTCAGCACATGTACATAGGAACAATTAGATCAAAGATGAACATTATCATATAATTTTAATCCTGAAAATGTGCTTTGGTGTAAAAATCTAAAACTTAATCTTTAAGATTCAATAATTATTATGAAATCTAATGCATCAAAAACACATAATGAATTATCGATGCAATAAAAATGACATTTATCAATTTTTTTATTTACTTAACAGAGAAAAACAACAACAATTAAGTAAATTGACGGCGTCTCTAACAGGTTATAAGCATCTTTTTAAACCTCACATATAAGTTAATGTAATTTTGTTATTTGTTAAAGAATTATGTATGTGTCTCAAAGCAAAATATTTCTTCATTATAAACAGATAGAGAGCTTCATAAGTACTATATGATTATAAAATAGCCCATATCGATTTGAGATTTTACATTATGACAAAAAGAGACAGCTTAAAATTTCCTTTTTCTTTCCATTTTTAATTATTTTATGTGCTCCAAATGTTCAAAATGATTATTATATTATTATTTTTCTTTTCAAAATTACCACTTAAGAGTTAACACGTGATAATTTGAGTTTGTATGCACCTGGAAATTACTGCATTTAACAGAATAAAAATAAAATTCAACATTTTCAACATTTTAAAAACATTTCTATCGAAAATCAAAATATAAATAAATTTTATCTTTGATGAAATTTATCTCTAAACTTGCTTTTAGGTTATTATAACTCTTTGAATGAAATGAAATAAGCGTTTCTTTTGTTCACAGTTTACATTATGAATAATAGTGTTTCATATAATAATAATGTTTTATACTATTTCATTCAATGCCTTTAATAATATTGAAAAAGAAATCTTGGTGGAATGTGGTTTAAATTGCAGGAAATGCCTCCGTTGCATGTAGAAAAGAAATCTTTTGAACTGAAATCAGCAGTACTATCACATGCGATTTAAAACACATGTTTCCCTAAGAAAAGGAAAATATTCGTTATTTGGGACTCTTCAAACTTCTAGAAAGTTCTACTGTATTGGATAATTTTATAAAAATTATATAGTATGCTTTTATAATAATACTCGGTAAAAATTTTGCAAAATGCTCTAAAAATCTATCTGAAAAGTAAATATAATCAGAAAAGTGTTAAAAATACAATAAAAAAAATGCTTAAAAATAATATGTTCGTTCTTTTTTTTCTTCGTCTATTTATTCGTGAGTCACGCATTTTAGCCAATACAAGCTGAAAGCGAGTGATCCGGGCGCCTCTGTAAGGCTATTGAACGTTTTGAAACTCTGGAATACAGAATCAGATGGTTCTTTTAAATGAACATGGAAAAGCAAGTCGTAAATCTTTTATATCGACAAAAAATGCTTCTCCCCTTTGATTATCGTTGATTCTTCGCTTTTTGCCAAGCTGATTATCATATGCCTTTTAGTGTAAGGAAAATGGCAGCGCACATCTGCTTCATAAAATCTTCCTTAAGCCAAGCAGCTGGAAACTGCTTTTTCCTCTTATTGCCGTAATAAATCTTTGAAAGTATTTCCTTTTGCGTTAAATTGTCGGACATAGATAAATAGAAACTATAAAGCCGACAAAAGTCTCCTCCTTCAAAAAGGCCTCCTCTTCTACTTTACCCGGTCATTTTAGGGGACTGTTCAAAACGTGAAGCGAGGTGGGGGCGATATTTACAAAGTTCCTTCGTTTTGAAGAAAGTAAAGAAAAAAATTGTTGTCACAGCTATCTGTGTAACTCCTCGATTGAGGAGTCAGTGTGTTGAGAAGAAAATGGTTTTGTAATTGTTTTGAATGTTGATCGAAGGAGTTGGCTTCGTAGGAATGTATTGGCTCTACCTTACGCACAAAATCAGTTCATCATCACACAAAAATCAGAGCAGTAATCTTAGAATTTAGGCATTATGCAATTATTTTGAAATTTTTTAAAAAGTAAGAATTATCCAAAGTCTAAGAATATAACTTTTTTCTACAAAAGTCGAAAAAAATTAAGAAGCCCCAGTATGTTGTCATTAGTCTCAAAAGAAACAATTTAGTACAAATAAGAATAATATAATCCTTTTTTATGTAAACAAGTTTATCGAGATAGTTACTTTAAAGCCCTCTGGCAAATTAAAAATGTTTGTAGTCATAATATTTTTGTCTTTTATACCATTTGATTGTTTTGTATTTTACTATCAAGTATTCTAAAAATTCAAAAGCATTTCCCTTTTTACAAATGAAACAATTTATTACTGTGTTGAAAAAATATAATCTTTTAAATCTCTTATGTGTATTTAAATAATTTATTTTAGGAACACGTAGGTAAATTCGGTAAATTATTAATATTTCTTTCATTTTACGAGTTCCATTAGAACAAAGTAATAAGACGGACCTCGCAGTTTAAAATGACGATCAAGTAACGAGAATACAGCCGAGCTTCAGAGTCCCCACCTCCCTAATTTCCACACACACCACGACAACGTAAGCGATTTTTTGTCTTAATGAGTATCAGCTCTGTTACATGATGGAACCACTAAATGTGCATTATTTTCGTACTGGGAAAACATGAAGGGCACAATGTGGCACTATTTAACATGTGCCAACATTTATAGCCTTAGAAAATTCACACCTCTTATAGCATAATGCGAAAACACCTACCTGCTGTTCACATATCTCCCTTATTGCCGCTGTAGTAAAATGTTTTTCTTATCATAATTTTCAGCATATATAGGAAGACTAGGATCAAAGGAAAATATAATTTTAATTTTTGAAAAATACTTGTAAATAAAAATTTAAACTTATTCTAAGGATTCTTTAAGTATTATGAATTCTAATATATCAAAACACGAGAATGGATTTCTCAAGAGTACTCATGTATTCTGCAAATATATTCTAAAAAGAGAAAACAATTATAAAATCAATACTGTGCGCAGTTTCCCTAAAAATCATAGTTGATTTTGACGATGTCTATTGAAATACATATACAGTAAAATACGTACAACAACTTTAAAACAAAACACATATTTTCGTAATTTTTTTGATTAAAAGCCGTATGCAAGTAAGTTCGAAAAGTAGATATCTTCTTTCATTTAAAAAAAGATAGAGCTTCAAAAGTGTTAAAACTATTTTAGAATACTTTAACGATATAAGAAAATCTAAATCTCACAGTGACATAAAGCAAGCATTTTACTTTTCTTTTATTTTATATTATTGATTAATATACATCAATATAATTAATTAAAAATTACATTATTTTGACACCTGAGTAAATTGTTTGTGTAACAAATTCTGCATTTCTACAGAATGAAAAATGAATTTATTATAATTTGCATATTTCTCAATGCATTTATTGAAAATCAAATATAAATAAGTTTTACTTGGATAAAATTACTCAAATCTTACGTTACTACCTTTAATTAAAATGAAATAAACGCCTTCTTTTTACAATGCTTTATATTATCAGTACTGTTTTTATATATAATAATAAATGCTATATCCCCAACAATGCTTTTAAAAAATATTGAAGATGAAATCTAGATGGAATGCAGCTTAAATTATAGGAAATGTCTCATTTTTAAAAAAAAATAAATGTAGTACCCCTTTCTAGGATTTCTTGAACTGAAATCATTAGTAACGGTTACACCGTATTCCAAGAAAACATGCTGTATCCCTAAGAAAGGAAATCTTCGTATTTAGGGATCCTTCTAAGACGCGACATCCCTACTCACAGCAGGACATTTACAGCTATCTTGCTTCTATTGTCCGCCGTGGTGTACGGTAGCATCAATTAGTGAGAAAAGGGGGAAGTCAGCGTAGCTAAAAGTGCCGTCCTGTGGAAAATTTTCGACTGAAAACCGCCGTCTCCAAAAGGTTAACTATGAGCAAGCGAATTAATCTTCTAACTTTTTGAATGTCCAGAATGGGACTTTAAATCTATACGAAAATAATAATAATAATAATACATCTTTCAAAGTTAAGGCCAGACTCTGAATTTCTGAACAGTTATACAATTCCTATTCACGCAATGAATTCTTTAAATGCATATGATCATTTAACTTCGAATTTTTCTTCCACGACAGTTGAACGAACACGTGTTCATGTATGAATTTCTCTTCCCGCACACTTTCTAACCAAACAAAAAAAAAATGACTGAGAAAGTCTGAATAGAACAGATAGTGTGCAAGATAACAAATGAATGTGAACATGTGTTAGGGGCAAATAGGGTTATCAGAAGTAAAATTCCAATGTTGTTGGCGCCTACCGTTTTAAGGCCGTATCACTCGTATATTTTTCATGCAATTTTTCGCCCAAATTTTTTCCCCCGAATCGGGGGGAAGGTTCCCCAAACAAACGACACCCCTGAAGTCACCCCCTTATCTCCACATTGAAAAATTTTCGCTGATTTTTCTGCTTCAAAAAATGAAATACAAAATTATTTTTTCATTTCGCCGAATTGTCGATGGGTGTAAACAAAAATAGAGCACCATTCTATTTAAAATATTATACGCGTTAAAATATTATACACCATTAAAATATTATCGGCATATCTGAAGTGTTAGAGAAACCGGAGCCCCCATCTTGTTTGGACGTAGAGGCCCAAGAACCCCATTGGGTGAATTTTGCTTTTTATTTGGAACAACCCTTTTTTAGCTCGTAGCAAAATTTTTCTAAAGTGGTTGCGGAACGAGTAAAAATTGCACGAATTGAACGAAAATTGTTGAAACGTGTAGTGTGATACGGCCTTACTTTTCAACAATTTACTGGGAAAAATTTTTTTTCATTTCCCCCGTAGCGAGTAAAACCGTAAAATAAGGTGTGAGGTGTGTTTTCACCTTTTCGCCCTGGTGGCGACATGTTTGAAAATTACAGGATTTTTTTTGGGTTTTACTTTTCGCGCGTTAGTGAAAAAAGGGTTGGGGGAAATTTTACGATGCTCTCACATCATTGTCTAATGTTTTAACATGCCACTTTTTTGGTGCTAGGGAACTGATATTTGGGAGATCGTAATAACTATTCTTATAAACCATACAGTTTGGACGCATCCCCCAGTGATTCCCCTATAGTTTTTTAAAAAATCTCGGGGAAACTTCAGCCATCCATTTTTGGGCCTGGCCTTCGATCCCCTTTATCTGCTCTAACAGTTATTATAACTCCATAGGGCTATTTTTTTTTCCCTAGTTTTTAAATTTTTTTAAACTTTTAAGTTTTTAAAATTTACAATACTGGGGCCTGTTCAGCTCTGACTTTAGATTTAACCGACTATTCCGCTATCGAGACCCCTCCAGTCATCACTTATTCCCCCTTTTGTGACATTGGGAGGGCGATACTTAAAAACATGCTCCCATTTAATCCCATGGGGACTGGAAAAAAATTTTAACCCTCCTAAGGAATTGAGCATGGGACTAGATTTTTGGGGGTCCAAATATTTTTGTATTAGGCACTTTGGGGAATTGGCCCCGCTTCGGTGTTCCCCTACGGGGCTTCCCAGTAATAACTGAATCCTATGCCACCTTGGAAACCCGCACTGGCTGAATGTGATTGTACTCCCTATGAACATCCTAGATATATTTTTTTAGCGCCATAGCCCCATTTCTTCACCCATTTTTATAACACTTTAAAACTATTTTAAAGTTTTAAATTTAATTAAATCCCGAAAAAGTGGAGGATTTTTGCCCCCCGTTAATAAAAAAACTCGGACCAAAAAAGCCTTTGGTTTCATTTTTTATAATTCGGGAAGTGGGGCCTTTGGGGGTTATCCCTAAAATTAGAATCCCCATGTTATTCCTGGGGGGTTTAATCTTTGATGACTTCACTATATTCAGAGATAGAAGGATAAAACTTTGGGCATCTACTACTCTGTATACGAGATGACATGACTTTTCGCAAAGTTCCCCGCGAGTTCGTTTAGTTTTCCTTTTCCGGTACGCCGCCCCATTTGAACTACAGGCCCGGACCGGTTCGAATGGATTCCCTTGTGTTTTCCCCCAACCAGGTTTAGTTTCGAGTTGCTGGGGGGCCCTGCTTCATCTTATTTAATTTTTTTAAATTTTTAATTTTTTAAAATGGTTATAACTCGGGGCTCTTCGGCGGATTTTCTTACTTCCCCGAACGATTCTTCCCGCCGAGACATACAATATGAAATCTCAGGTGTCATATTCGGTTTACCTCATCTTCAGATACAGTCTGTCGAAAACCCCCCATGTTACTTGTTATATTTTCCCTGTGCGGGGGTGCTTAAATTTATTTAAATCGTGATTATCTTGGGTTTGCCTGGTCCAATTGACTTAAGGGTAGTATCGTTCAACTCTGCTCTTGATCGCCTTTCGTCCTTGGCCCAGCTTGCTCTGCTCAAGATTTTTAGAAATATTTTAATCTTGTTACGCCAAAGAAGTATAACTTCTTACGTGCGTACATAAGCACACACACACACACACACACACTTTTTTTTAACTCATCTTATGATTGGATTTCAAATTTTTCGGTAAAGATTTGAAAGCACACTCTTCGCTTGCACACGGATTGGCTCATATTTAAAAATAAATATACAGAAAATGTTTTGTGAAATTTACTTTCTTGAAATATTTTGCTATCTATTATTTTGTCTGTTATAGTTATGATTAACAATAAATATTTATTACAAATATTTAAATAAATTTAAGGAAATATGCATTGCATAATAAAATAGATTTTTTAAAAGGCTTTAAATGTTTTTTTTCTTGAATCTTGTTCGAAATGGTAAGAGTTGTTATCACTTATAGGGATCGAGTTTGTTTTTACGCAGTGTGCCAAATTAGTTTTTTACTTTATTTACCTTTGCATGTGGTATAATAAAGTTCTTACAATTTATTTGAGCATGAGCTCGTACCTGTCATTAACACAAGCACACACACAAACAGTGTAATATCTTTTTTTCATTAACATACAATTTTCCTTTCATTATGAAAATAAAGTTTATTTTGAACTAGGCACATCTTTCACCTGAAAAAATAACATTAAAATGAAAAAAAAAATAGTACACAGTTTATAATGCATATTCTTAATACTTTTTCTTTCTGAAAAATAAAGTACTAATATAGAAAACCATTTTTGATCTTTTTCTTTGAAATTTTATTGCAAATTTAACTTTTATTACTAAATTGAAGTAAGTTTTTCATAATAATTTTGTTTTTAATAGAGAAGTTTGAAAACTGAAAAATTAGATGGAAAAGGAAATAAATAAAAAAGAAAATTTTAAAACCCCATTAAAATAGTTTAAATTACTAATAAATTAAAAACTATGAATGTAAATAAATGTATTGCTTAGGCTCTGAGTGTTCATTCAAATCTGAAAAATAAAATTGAATACTGATTTTTTTTGCATCCCTAATATTTTAAGGTATCAACTACGTTCGGAACCGAGATTTTAAAGCACATAAATGAATAATTTTCATGATATATAGTTTCACTTAGATTAGAATACATGTATAAAATTGTTTTAAATATATTTAGACAAAAAAAACTATTTAAATACAATATTTAGGCAAAAAATTAACTTAGAATAATATTTTTTCAAAATGTTCTCCTTTTATAAAAAATGCTTCGAAAATAATAATATTTCGCTTATATAAAGTAAAGATTTTTTCAGAGAGTCTGAACTAGGATTTTTGAAAAATTCACATTATCTTCAGAGTTACCACCAATTGAAATAATTATCGGCGTTTTTCTTAAAATTTCTCCCCTCTGCTGTCGTAAAACATGGATAAACCCACTTCTAAGTTATATGTTTCAAAAATTCTAGTTGACCCTCTGTACAGAAGTCTGAGCTATATACAGATAAAATATTATTATAATAGAAGCATTTTTCACAAAATGAGAATATTTTGAAAATGGGTCATTCTATGTTCATTTTTTGTCAAAATATTGTACTTATATAATTTTTTTTATTGTAATAATATTCTTAAAACTATTTTATACACATTTTCTAATCTAAGTGACACTAAATATTATAAATATTATCCATTTATAAGCTTTTGAAAAATCACGGTTCCGAACGTAGTCGGATACCTTAACATTTATAACCGAGTAGTATCAAATTATTTTATCTTTTGTACAGTTTAACTCCTGCAGATAAGTAGCAGAATTTTCAACTTCCAGATGCTCACGTGGTCTTTCTTCCTCCACTAGGTTTGTTTTCTTAGCAAATAACGATAATCAGTCAGCATGAAACCTTATCAGTTTTGCTATATTTTACAGGAATTAATTTTCATTCTATCAATATTTTTGATCATCCCCCGCCTCATTTTTAGAATTTGGATCATTTTACACAAACATATTATTTTGTTAGTAAATGAGTTTTTGACGCATCTTGGTCATATATGAAATATGCTGTAATTAAATTATCCCATCAATCAGTCTATTAAAAAACGAGTAACAACCATTTCTATTTTACACGGTGAATACGTATCTTAGAAAACCGTGCAAAAAATACATGCGACATGTGATAAATTTGGGGGTATGCTCTACAACTTTTAAAAAACGTGTAAAATGAAACAAACACAAAACATTTTCCTAAAAAAACCATGCAATAAAGGCAATAATGAAATCTATGTGTTACATATTTATAAAACAAAAACAATTAATTTTATTACAAAATAAATAAATAAATAAAATTTGTGTACAGTGATAATTTAGTCTATAAGTACATACACAGGCCGTGGGTAGCCTATTGGTTAGAGCATCTGACTCCAGACCGGAAGGCCTGGTTCGATGCCCGATGTCACCAAATACCCGCCGAGTACACACGGAATACCTGCTCGTTAAATCAGTGGGTCTGAATAACGAGTGCAGGGGACTGGAGAATATTTCCCTCTCCTTCAGTTCCATGCCTAAATTGTGGAGGTGGAGATAGGTGATGTCGACATCTATCGTCCCTTTGGGGAATTTCGTCGAGCTAATTCGTACTGTCACCTCAAGGCCAAGGTCAACGACAGGCGTTCTTCTAGCCCCTTGCCACAACGAATTTCGTGGGCCTCGATCTGACTACGTCACACAGGTGGCATTAGCCACAAAACAACAACAACACACACACAATTGCTTACAACATACAAAGATTCAAACTAAAATTAGGACTAAAACTATCAACTATGAATCACTACTTGGGTTTCTTCCGCGGGAAATTGTAAGATTTTCATACTTTTTGTATTCCCGGGAATTAGACTTCGTTCCCGGGAATTACATGGGGCTTAAAGGATCTATAAGGTAGACATTTTTCACTTGGCAGTAGAGGCGGACTAAGCTAATTGGAGGCCCCTGGTGGTAAAAGGTTTGAGGCCCGTGAGCTCTAGAGTCGAAAAACTAAGTGAACAGGTTAGAGCTGACTTTTAAATAATCAAAATATAGCTAATAATAAAACTCAACGTCCCAAGAAGAAATTTTAACTATATTCACACACACAAATAAATTAAAAACCTTACAGAGAGACCTTGATTTTTCTTTTTTGGTAAATCCGTCAATTATTTTTGCTGTTTATACTTTGTCCCAAATATCTTGTTCTGTATATATAATATAGCTATGCTCACAATTTGCTTCTTCTACAGAATTTCTTAAATAATTTTAAACGTGCTTAAAAGAAACCCGATGCATTTGATATCGGTATCGTTAAAAATATTTTCAAAAGCATCTCTACATTAGGGAATGTCGAGGAAATTTCTCTTGCTACTCGATCATTTTCTAACGGGGTTTTCATTGAATTTTTTTCTTTTAAAAATAGTAAAAACATCCAATTCATCATCAAAATTAAAAGATTCAATATCGTCTTTGTAAATATCCTTTAACCCTTTGCAATTTTTTAAATTTCTATAAAAAAATTATATCAGTTAGTTCTTAAGTAATAATAAAAGGGAAAAATATGGAAAAAAATTAAGCAGTTTTAAATTGAATTTCAGTCATGTTTTTGTTTGTTGCAGAAGTGCAACATTGCGCGGTAGTGATGCAAATTACAAAACTTTTTTTTACATGAGGATTTTATAATCCATCCTAAAATGCTTAAATTTTTTACCTGGTAATTTATTTCGTCAATAAACAAGAGGTAGCATAAAATATAATGGATTCTTTTTATTGCAAAAACACAGTTCTTGATGTATCAGAGATTTTTATAATTGTTGTGATTTCTGGAAAAAATGTACTTCCATCTAGTGACAAAATTAGCATGGATTTCGTTCCAGTAATCTTTTTTTTTCTGATTAGTGATTTGTAGGTGATTAAAAAAATATTGAGTCTGTTAAAATAAAAAAATCATATGCCGCAGAAATGCAACAATGCGAAGTTAAGGGTTAATTTTTATGTAGCTTTCTTTTTAATTTCAGGTAATAATCTCTCGTCAAAAATACATTAAAGTGTTCCTTGGAGTTTCATATACCTCAACTCTTCGGGATAGCTCTTGTCTTGTCCTGTCGCATATGACAAAAAATGAATTCTCTACGAAATTTTTCCATCATTCAAAAGTTTACATCCGATTCATTAACTTTCACCGGAAATATTTTTTCTCTTTTACTGCGTGTGAGATGGTCCAGCTTCCTCTACAAACTAGAGCCCTGATAAGTCAGTTGTTTCTTGTTCCACTTTTTCAAATTCATTCATGAAATTCTTGGTAACATTTTCTATAAAAAGTTTAGTAGACTAGGTCCTTTTTAACAATTCTAACTCAACTGATTACAATGATTTGTTAGTAACATTTATTTTCTGGAGTATGGTATTCCAAATCATGGTCATTAGATAAGTTTCATATTTGCCTATCTGTTTCAAAAGGGAAGTCGCTTCTAGTATTGCGATCTTTTTTTCATCATTCGTATCACTGATTGCACTCAGGGCCTTTACCTCACTATAATGCCTAAATTCAACTAGCTTTAAAAAGTTTGCTTTGAACTAGACATATCTTGTATCACATAAAAATTTTGTTTCACTTATCTTCATTAGTAAAGTACGCTGATGGAAATAAAAACAGCAACCTCAAGAAAGAGTTGTGCTAGATAAACGAAATTCCATAAACATGTTTATACATTTGAACGATGCCTTCATTTGAAACATTGTGTTTAGCACATAAATGAACACTAGTTGCACCAAGTGAGGAGAATCATGTGTAGTTTACATGCATGCGATAAAGCTCGTGAGGTTAATTATTGTTGAGATTTGACTTAGTGAAATGATATTAGTCCAGAATGCTTTTAAGAGGACGAAAAAGCCATTATAAACTGCTCACTGAATTTGAACGAGATCGTATAATAGAGCTGAAAAAAGTGGATTTTCTTTCCATGGTAATGGAAAAAGACTTGGTAGGTATGCATCCGCTGTACATGATTGTTGGCAGCAGTAGTCTCGGGAAACCACTACCTCAAGAAAACTAACGTCCAACCAATCAGGTCACCACTGAGGGAAAATACGGGTTTTTTTCTAGTTTGGCTGCTAAGTATCGTAGTGCATCCGCAGTAAAAATGATAGCATTTGTTGGCCCTAAAGTGTCACTAACAAATCGATTGCCTGTGAAATAGTTCTAAGCGAGACGCTCTGCAGTATTTATAACATTAGCTCTAAATCATTGACATCTTCGGCATCAGTGATGTCACGCTAGAGTCATAGAAAAGTGAAGTGGTAGAGTGTTGAGATCTCTGAACAAATCTGTTTCTATCTTAGTGCCAGTGATGGCCATATATTGATTAGAAAAAAGCCATTCAGCTTAAGAAAACAACCTTTCAGTGGCCTGGACACTCTGGGCTTGCACCTAGAGTTATGGTCTAGCGAGAAATTTTTTGATAACAGGATCACTCTTGTCATTAATCCACACACACTGAAGGTAAACTTTTACCTCAGTTTGGGGATTCAAACTCCATTTAAGAGCATCTTTCAAGCGGTGTTTTTGAATACGATAACGCCCACCTTCATACACTGTTGTAACCCAACATGATGTATGGAATATGTTACCTTGGCCTACTAGATCACCAAATCTTTCTCCAATCGAGCATGAAGGGACATCATTCGATGCCAAAGTCAGCGTCATCCGTAAAAAGAATTAAATACCTTTATATTGACCGACCAATGGCAACAGGCAGGTAATTCTACCCCACAAATCAATATTCCGCACCCGTTCAACACATTATATGCACGCTTACATGCTTGCATTCAAAACTCTTGTAGTTTTATCGGTCACTTGGTTTTTGAAAGTTAATCTCAATGCGTGTATTTATGCATCATAATTGATGCAGCAGGGTTTTAGTCCGTTAAGTTTGAGCTCGATTTATGCTCAATGAAATTCATTTTTGAATAAAAAAGATTCACAGTTACAGAAGCAACGTATTAAAATAGAAACAGTTGTAAGATTTATTTGTTAAAAAGAAAACACTAAAAACAAAAATATTTCACAAAATAGTCGTATTTTGTTCTCTTGGGCAGCAAAATTATTCAAAATGGGCCACATGCTGCCCCGGATTGGTCGCTCCTGCCCTATAGAGTGTCAACGTATTAACTTAGTCTGCTAGATCACCAGATCTTTCTACAATTGAGTACGAATGGGACATCATTGGACGGCAACGATAACTTCTTTTCACAACTAGAAGTAAACAACCTTATATTGACTGACCAAGATCGACCGAGGCATACAGTTCCCACCCACAAATTGATATTCGATACTTGTACGTACGTTTGCAAGCTTGCATTTAAAATTCTGGCTGTTGTACCGGTTTTTAATGTACCATCATTTCACATTTGAAATAGCTCTTCTTTCTTTTACATTACCCAGAGTAATCTTGAAACTTAAATCAATTAAATATATTACCTAGACAAATGTATTGTCAGAGTTTTGTAAGTCCACAATAAAATTTTTCCTTGGTGTTGGGATTTCTTTTACTCATCAGTGCAGGATGTATCCGAGAGTAACTAAGCACGGCTATGAACTCAAAGCAAACTTTTTTGACTTGAATAGTATTCGTTTTATCGAAATAAAATTTGTGCTGAAAAACCCACACGAAAATTTTGTCCAAAATTCAACAATGCACTGGGTGAGTGGTAAATTAACGTCACATTATAAAGCTGCAAGAGGGCTATTGGCGACAGGCCTCATAATTTTGAAACCTGGTCAAATATCGACACTTGAGTTGGGACCCTTTCCTAACTTTCACATCCCACCACCACAACGAGAGGGGATTTGAGCCTCGGTAGATTTGTCTTGCAGCGACCCTTCTATACCTCTGGTCTTCAGCAACACTAGACTCGAACGCATGACACGCTAGATACTATTAAGTGACTTTGGCCACTAGGCTATCCCGCAATACGGATATGAAAGAAAGGTAGATAATGTTGCAACCAGGCTTAAATCTGTGGTAATAATAAAGGTTGCGATATCAGTACAAGATATTTTTGTTGCACGCTTAACTTATAACTGGAGATCATCAAGATAATTGGTCCCTGGCGGACAACCAAGTCCGCCAGCCGCTTAATCTGCTTCTGCTTGACAGTGGATTTCAACCACGGATTTAAATTTTGTTTCCCCTTCCTTGGGGGATACCTTGCCGGGTGTGGCCCGTAAATTTTGGGCTGACGAAAGTTTTTTGGGTCATTCCCCCCAAACTTTTTTGGACGAAAGAATTTTCGTTACCCCAACAGAGAGAGAAGCAGGAGTTTAATAAGAGAAAGAGTACCTTCCCTTCCCCCTCCCCCAACATGAAAGGTTGTTAAATCCATCAAACGACCTGTCCTGATTTGTTCCTGTCTGTTTATCGAACATCGCTTGGCCAACTAAAAGTTTTCAAGTTATAAAGGAATCGCATTTTATATCCCCCCAGCATGACCAATTTACTGGCGTAGCTGGTCCAAAAAAAAGGCCCTTATCAAATTTCCCTTTGGGGATTTTTATGGGTTTTCTTAACATTTTAAGATTTTACTTAACATTTTGCAGCCTTTGAGGCTTGGGGGTTGGGGGCACCGTGTCATTGATACGGCTGATAAAGTTGACAGCTATGCTCCTGCAACAATCTGATCAAAATTCCGACATCTTGATTTATGTGGAATAAAGTAAGTACAAATACTTAAAACTATTATTTATTTATATATTAAAAATTTTTTTTTTCAAATACTTGTTTTTATTATGAGTTATTTCATTGAATAAGCAATTTGAATGAGGGAATGAATCCCAAAACTGTTTGTGGGAGAATATTTTAACAATTTTCGGCAGCAAATAAATTTTCATGTATTTATATTAATATTCATCTGTTAGTAGCAATATTAGAAAATTAATTGGTTCAACTTTAACTGATTAATTTTCAAACGCATACGAGTTTTTTAAATGTGAATTTTTTTTCCTGATTTTTAACTTACAAAATTTTAAAATTGTAACATTTTTATTTTGTTAACATTTTTTGTTTTTTAGTTAAAAAGTTTTTTCCTTAAAGAAATTAAAAAATTTTTTTTAAAAAAAAACTTTTTTTTATGCGTACATCATAAATTTGAAAATGAAAAATAGAGGCTGCAGCAGCATCTGCAAAATAAAGACAGTGTGGCATATTTATTTATTATTATTTAAGAAAAATTCCTTTTTGGAATTTTTTAAATAATTTTTTTTCAGAATAATTTTTTATTTCTTCGAAATACTTTTTTTTCGACTTCGTTACCAAAATTTGAATTAATGTATTTGAAAATTACTTATCAAAGCATCTGTGGGATTTCATTGGAGAACAAAAGTAGATTTTAATATTCCTGTCTGCCTCACAAAATTATACCAATTTTTGTAGGGAGTATGGATGAGCATATATTTGAAACACTATTTACTCTTTTCAGTCTTTTTTCACAGTTTTTTAAAATTTATGACACGGGTTTTTATTTAATACAAATACAAACCTTTTTTAAAAAATCTGAAAATTAATCAATTGAAGCTGAATTGAAGATTGAAGAAAACGGTATTTTCTTTAATTTATATAAATATTATTGATATTATTTAGAAATACCTTGTTTTTAATTTTATTTATTTATTTATTTTTTTTTTTTTGTGAAGTTTTGATGTATTTCACGAAATTCGTGAACGTCAATTGCATTTTCGGGATTTCCCATAAATTGCCGGAAAAAAACCCCCAGGAAATCAGAAATCCTAATATTTACGTTTATTATAAACTGGATCAAAAAGGCTGTCATCAATAAATGTGTTATGCATGTTTGGCACAACTGTAAGCTTTGATTCAAATTAAATATTTCGTTTGCTATCAACAGCCTTTTTTTTTTTTTTTAAAATCTGGGGGTTTGTCTCTTGTTTTTTTTTTTAAAATTGCATATATAATTTTTTGGGTACCCGCTCACAAAACTTAAGATTGTTTAAGTTAAGAGACATGAAAAACTTGTGAAATTTTAACGCATGCTCTATGTCAGAGGATTATGAGTAAAAACATATTACTCCGTACTTGTAGCAAATTCCCAGCCCTCGCGAATTAAACCTGCAGTTAATAGCTTAAGTTCACTTTCGACTTCGTTATTTTATCTACTTCTTTATTGTCATAAACTGTCATTTATTCGATCAAAAATTTTTTCCCTTTTCTAAAAGGTTTTTCCCAGCATCAATTTTTTTCGATGCAAAAACATGCTATGAAGTAGACCAAGTCATTTGCAAATGTGTGGGCATAATCCGATCATTAAATTTTCTGATTGCATCTTCAAAATTAGAATTTAAAAAAATTGGGGCGCTGGGGGGAATTTATGCTAGAACAAAAAAATCGTGTAGAAAAGTTTATTGATTATTGTGTTTTAATTAGTTTTGGATTTGGGATTGTGAAAAGTTTTTGTTTTTCAAAATTTTTTAAAACGGGGCCCAATGTTAAAAAAAAATAATAAAAAAAATTAAAAAAAAATTTTTAGATTCATACAACAATGTCTATGCATTAGAGGAGTTGATTATTTCTTTAAAAAATATTACTAAAAGTGGGCATATGCCTTTGATATTACGAAACAAAAAAATTTGGTTTTTGAAAAGGGGTTCACGCAATATTCAAGCTCTTTCTCTTAAAAAAATCGGTTAAAATATGGGATAAACCCCAATTTCACAAAATTAAAAAGTAATTGAAACAAAATGAAATGTAAAAAAAAAAATAAATAACATTTTAAAAAATATTGATAGTCATTAGTGAAACAAAAATAAAAAAAAAAGGGGGAAAAAATTCCCATACGCATTCAACAAAAAGGGAAAATATCAAAAAAAAATTTAAATATGCACATCACAAAAGAGTATATTTTTTTGTAACTTCTATATTACGTACGTCATGTCTTAATATATTTAACAATCAAAATTTTTCCAAACAAAAAGATTTTGTTTTTAAAATTCATGTGATTTTTTTTTCTCTTACTGAAACTCAATACTCATTTTACACAAAGGAGAATTTTTACGTATTAAGCATAATTTATTTTTAAAAATATTTCTATTTCAAATTACTATTTAAATGGAATCGGTTTAATGCGAAATAAAAACCGCTGTGGCTAAAAAATGAACTCGGAAAATCGATATAACCTTCGAATTCCATACGTTGAATACCTCTTTAAACAAAACTGCGGTTCAAAAACTGAAATTACGTAGAGAGCAGGAAATAAAGTGTATTCGATGTTTTTCAAATGCTTGAGTTCCTGGCACATTTATATCGATGATACTGAATATATTTCAGAAAATATGAGTATATATGAGCGAAAAACCCATTTCAATTTCAAATTCTGTATTACTTTCCAATACTTTCTATTAAAATTCAGAAGTTATAACAATATCTTTTTACAGAATAGGGACTTGAACTTTAAAATTAATGCGCATATAATTTCCTTTTTTATGTACTTTTATTTGCCAAAATATAGGTTCGTCCTTACTTTGTATTTCCTTAAATCTAATACATATTTATTCGGAAAAATACGAATCCATATTCAAGAAGTGTGCTCAACTATTTTAACGCAATTCTATAAATTTATTTAAATTGTTTTTATATAAAATTCTGTGTTAAATTTATTTAAGGATTATTGTTTGGAATTCCTTCTGAAATTGTGGAGGCATTACATAGGGGGTGTGATAACCCTACGTGGGGGAGCGAGTGTTTCAAAAAGTCAAAAATGAAAGGTTTAAAATAAACGTCAATTCACTGAAAGGAAGCAAAACAAAACACATTCTGGCGTAATAAAAAAATTCAATACATATTTACACTGATATAAGGTACTTGCAAAAGTATCAATACGGCAAATAAAATTATTAATGCTAAATTAAAATCAAGTTTAGCAATTACTAGGAACTTCCATGGACTTGTCATATACAAAATATAATGTATAACCATGTTGATAATTTGTATAGCTTATAATTAAAGCCACATAGTAGCTTTAGCGTCGAAATGTATTATTATTGTACTCAATACATAGTTGTAAATACCCATGGGTATGATGGGGCGGGGTGGTTTTTGACTAAAAATTGGGTCGAAAAAAATGTTAAAAGCGTGAGATCAAAATATTTTTTAAAGACAAAAATAGGAAACTACTTTGTTTTTTGGGGGTTTGGGGAATTTTGGGGTTTTTATAAAAATACTTTTTATTTTTTAAAGGGAAATTTTTGGGGTGCTTTTTTCCTTTTATGTGTAAAACAAAATAAAATTATTCAACCGTTACTGTGACATATATAAAAAAAACTTTTAAAAAGCAAATGTTTTTGCTTCTACTCACTCTACAATAAAATCACTATCAGTGTAGAAAAGAAAAAAAAAATGATGCTGAAAATTTCTTTCTTTCGCAGAATCATTTTTGACTTGAAAGGGGGAATTGATTAAAATTTATGAAGAAAAAAAGTTGTGCTATACGCAGTTTTTAAAAGCTAGGGATTTTTCACCCCGGGGCCCCAGGGGGGGCCCGGGGAAACCCTTTGAAGGCTTTTTAAAAACCCTTCTTTTTGGAAACGGGGAGGCAACTTCGGAAAAATTTTCCTTGTCCTTTTGTTGAAAAAACGCCTTTTTTTCTGTTATTCTTGATATTTAAAACATTTTATTGATTTGTTTGATATCTTTTTGGGAGAAAATATAAAAAATCTGACAATGCATAAAATCTCAGAAGTTCTCAAAAGAAAAGTTGGACCTTTATCTTAAACATACAAAATATTTTAATTCGACTTCCATTTAACGTTTTTGAAACCGATATATATACATTTATGAATTTTGTGTAAATAATGTAAATAATTTGTATTTGGATGTTTAATGCATTTATATTATTTATGTTATATATATTTTTATATTTTAAAAATTGTACTATTCCCCAAGCAATGCCAGCCCTTATGTTAAAATTTGGCGATTCAATGGGGAACGGCGAAATCTTGGGGGTTTTGAGCCAAGTTGGCCACGGTGACCAAGTTGGCAAAGTTGACGACCTTTTGGGGGTCTTGGTGACTATGTTGGCGTTTTCCCGGAAACCCCCCTTTTGGTTTTCTTCTAGAAAATTTGTGGTGAGGTCCATTAACATCCTTTCCTGGTTTTATTTTTTCCGGGAAATTTTCACCCCGCACCTAAAAAATGAAAAAACTACAGCCGCGGTGGTCAGTCTTGATTCGAGCGAGTTATGGGGCGTTTTTTTGGGAACTTGCGATTAAAGTTTCGGCTGTGCTTGTAAATAATTTTTTTACTAACGTGTTTTTTTCACTGATGTTTTGTGTTTGATTGCTGTTGAAGGTGTAAAGCCCTTTCCCGGGGATTTATTGTGAATATTGCTGCTGAATCCTTTTTTAAAGGTTGGATTTTGATAATAAATTCACAAAAAATCTTAAAAAAACTGTTTTTTTTCTTTTGATTTTTTTTATAAAATTCCTCGAACCAATCCACGTAAATTTTATATATATACAAAATTTAAAACCATTTTCCCCCCTTGGAATCAAATCTAGTCTTGTAAAACAGACTTCCTTTTCTTATTTAAATTTCTTGAATACATTACTTTTTGACAGTCGTGTGGCCCGCGGATCATTGTAAATTTATTGAGGAGGCCCGCGGGTCATTGTAGATTTATTGATATGGCTGTCGAGTTTTAAAAGCTGAAGACCCCTTCTTTAAACTTATTCATTTATGTCATAGATTTTAAAATCTTTTGCAATGTCCCAATATTAAATATGTGTTATATATATATATGTTCGAAATTCGGAGTACTCCAACAGTTTCGGCATTGGAGCTATTTAATTAACTTCAACATGATCTCTAAACACTAGTAGAATTATATTAAGGATAAGATTATTATTTACACAAATATATTTTTTTATTAACTTCATGTAACAATTGAAAAGTACTGTGAAATACAAATGAAAACACATGGAAATTCTCAACGTTATCTCATACCTTTTCGTTTGTTTTGGCCTTGTCTTTTAAAAAACCCCAACTTTATTTTTTGTAAAGGCTGGGTTACACCAAAGGGGTAAAAAACGTCAGTGTCAAGTGTCTGGCCCAAACAGGGCAATCGGGCGAAATGAAGTCTCTGGTTTGGGTGGGCCTTGACTTTGGTTGCCCGCCAATGTTTCCCTTTTTAAAAAAACGATTACTTTCAAAACCGTTTATTTTGAGTGAGTGGTTGGAGTGAATATTAACGTCCCCTGTTCAGCTATTCGGGGCTTTTGGCGTCTTTTGAACCAGGTTAAAATGACGGGGGACCCCTGGGGTGGGTTTTTTTGGTTGCCCCCCCACCAACGGGAGGGGCGTGGGAGCTCTCCCCAACCCGATTTAACGGCATCCTTTCCCTTTAGCGGTACTGGGGTGAACTTATGACCCCGCCACAAGTCCGGGGGGGACCACTAGGCTACCGCCGCCACACCGTGATTTTGAAGAAGTATATAAATAGATTATTCATTTCGATATTTAGTGCCCGTCGAATTAGAATATACATATATAGTTAATTGTCTTGCGAATATATAATTACAAGACTATTTATATGGAATATTTTAATCAAGAAATGGGGAAAAAAAGGGCATACTTTTAAAAACATTCTGCTTCTATCAAAAATGCTTCCATAATAACATTTTATCTATATACAGTTATATTAATAATATTTTATCTGTCTATATCTAACTTCTGTACCGCAGTGGAACTAAAACTTTTGAAATATATAATTTTGAAGCGGATTGATTCAATTTTATTACATTAGAGTAGAGAAATTTTTACAATAAATAACTAAATGAAGAAACAAACCAAAATTTCAATCGATTCTAAAAGATTCATAAAAGAAGTGTGTTTGAAAATATATTGTTCTTTCTTCATTTTCAGTCAAAAAATTCTATAAAATGAATTTTCCTTCAAAACAATTTTGTATATACGTAATTTTTAATTCAAGTGACTCTAAATATCAAAAAAGAAAAAATAAATAAATAAAAAATAAATCATTTATAGCTTTTTTTATAATCACGATTCCGAAAAAGTATAACAACCTTAATGAATCGCTGAATGTGGTTGCCTACCTTCGGACCCAATTTTTTTATAAAAACAAATTTTTGAAACAAATTGAGGGTTTTTAGGAAGAAAAATAAAAAATAAATATGTAAATGCATAAACATTTTTAAATAAATATTGTACTTTTAGAAAAATTGGTTGTTTTCAAGGAATTTTACCAAATTTTTACTAAAACGGGTAACACTGTATAAAAATTTCTAATACGATTATCATAATTTCTCTTTATATACAACATACAAACCAAAATCTAAGAGAAATACTGAAATACAAAAAAATTACAGACAATTATACATAATAATATGAAAATTTTAATATTTTTTTTAAAGTTTTTTCTTTGTAAAACTACCCTAAATGAAATAATATTTAACCTACAACAAAACTTATGGTCCACTTTATTGAACATAGTATAATAAATATTCCCAAAATATTTTCAGAACGTTATCTGGTTTGGTTCTTAAGATATCATGTATCTGGTAAAGCGTTTCTTTCGAAAACATAATTTTGAGATAAACTCATTTAAAGTTTTATCTTACTGCCCTTTGGCATAGAGTGATGTTTTTTTTAAAATCACTAACTTTATTTCTATTTCGCGTAAAGGAAAAAGAAAATTGTTTTGGGAAGAAAAATGTTTAAACTATAAGATTTTGAAATACAAAAAAAATCCCTTATGTAGATAAAAAATGACATTTTCAAGGTAGGCAATTACGTAAACATTTTTAATTTTCCATTCACTTCCTTTTAGCTTTTTCTCCAAATAGACCAACAATATTTATATATTCCTTAAGGCCCTTTTTTACACAGTATCATTTTTCAAAAACTTTTTGTAGAGACAGTAACAGTATAAATAACTCATTTTTTACATTCATATTATATTATTTTAAGTTAATTCTGAATGCAAAAATGCAGTTTGACCAGACATTATCTTACAATTTTAAAAAATTAAGAATTTTCGAAATTTTTTCAAATTTTTATAAAATGCTAATTTTCTATAATTTTTTTAGTTTTTTCAAGTGTTTCATGTTTCTTAGATTATTATAAACAAAAGATGGTAGGGATTTTAAAATCTGTTCCCTTGTGGTGATTTTTAATAATTCCTTATCTAGCTAAACTAGGAAAAGACACACACATTTTTAAAATATTAAATTTGGCATTTTTTAAGAAAAATAACTAGAGATCTCAGACCTAAATCCATGCTAATTTTTATACAATATACGTGTTTGAGAGTATATGCAAAAATTTCAAGATTCTATCTTCAACAGAAAAAAGCCTTAGGGATTAGAAAACACTTATATCTTCAAAATTAAAAGTCCACGAAAAACGCATTTAGTTAGTTGAGGCATTAAGCGAAAACCTATAATGCCTGTAAAGCTCTAATTTTTTAAATATTTTACTTTTCAACTTATGTTTTATATCAAAATACTGCTTCAATTAATTATGACTGTGAAAATATTTTTTTTAATTCAAAATATATTTTTGCGTAATATTGTTAGTGTTTGTTACGACGACATGTATGTTATTCAACCTAATCTTAACACAGTGCTTCTCAAACTTTCTATACTTGCGACCCAATTTTCAATCATAATTTTCTTCGCGCTCCCCTCCATATAATTACAATGTATTCAATTCAATAATAATATACTTTCACGTAAAGCTACAATGCTCCTCTAATTATAAACCATACAAATTATTAAGATAAATGTTAAATTTTGTATATAATTTTAACCTTTTTTTTAACTTAGTACTGTTAAATTTAAATTATGGAAAACTTGTGCAGTATCGATACATTTAAAGTGTTTTATTTATTATATCATGTAAATGTGCATTTATTTTTTTTTATGTCAGAATGATATTTTTTTCTGCTTGCTTTCAGTAAATTAATAATTTTTTTTTAAAAAAATAATCTTTTATTTTCGACTTTCCTATAAGCTCGTGCCCCCCTTTTAGGGTTATTACGCCCCCCTAGGGGGCGCGCCCCACAGTTTGAGAAACACTGTCTTAACAAAATATTTTCACAAACGTTTTGAAACACAACTCATTTATGCACAATATAATAATGATACTAACTTAAGCTAAAATCACCAGGTTTGTTCATAAAATTTATTATTTTTATTTTTAAATTGGAGAGGTTTTTTTTGATACTCTAGGTAGACTCCTTGTGTGCCGACAAGTATAAAACAAGGCTTACAAACGTAAGTCAATACTCAAACAATAGTGATAGGAAATTACATGTAGAAGGAAATATTCACAAATGGGAACCAAAGATGGGAAAAAAGTGAATACAGATACAACAAATACAGAAAAAAAAAATACAAAGATTGCTCACATGTGAACAGAGATAATCAAAAATTAAAACTATACAATGAGGAAGATAAGAAAATATGATCACAAAAAATTTTCAAAATACAAATACATAAAGCATACATACATACATAGGCATATATATATATATATAAACACACACATATAGAGGAGAGGTTATTGGAGAGGTTTAAGAAGTTTTTTTTATATATATATAGTCACCCAACACAAGAACTCAAATGCCAAAATATAGACCTACTATATGTTTATTACAATGTAGTTTGGCACGTCATGGAAATATTCAGTTTTATCTGCTATACTTGTAGTCAGAATACTAGTATTCTGAAGTCTGTTTGCAGTATCAGTGAAGGGCTGGTTTTATGGTATAATACGTCAGTAGTATTCCATCTCTTCCAAATATTGTTTCTCTTAGCACCTGAGAAAGTTTTCGCCACATAGCATTTTCTCAACAGGAAAAAATTATCAAAAACTTATAAGTTATAAAATTATTTTTTTTTTTAAACAAAAATTGGCCTTGAAATTAATCTTAAGTAACTATGAGAACTCAAAAAAAGAGCTCAAAATATAATCATGCAAAAATGATTTTAGTAATAAAAATTGAAATTAATAACACTTCACAATAACAATTTAACACTTAAAATATTTTTAATTAATTCAATTTAAGAGTGGAAAAATGCTTTAAAATGAAACCGAAACCAAAACCTAAGCACAGAAAACTTCAGATATCTTAAAAACTAATTTGTTAAGGGATCTAAAATTCGTATGCAAACTTCCCAACAATAGGGGACACAAAAATATGCTAAAATTTTTTTTTTCAGTATTATTGAAATTTGTAGGGTACTGTTCCCTTAAAAGCACTGTACTTGAAGCAAATTTTTAATTTTTTTTAATAATCTTACAGTGTTATATTCCGTAACAATATTTCAATATCACAGCGAAAGCATCTCTGAAGATAACTTCGTATTTTGGCTAACTTTATAAATGCTTTACTGCAGGATAAACAAATTCTCTAGAAGCGGTCCCCCCCTAAAAAAGGGGGAAAGTATTGAGGGAACAACGTAATTATATTACAAAATATATTAAAATGCTTAGAAATAGTGCATTCTGAAGAAAATAATAATATTAAAACGATGAATAAAATTATAATAGCGTTTCTTGTCTCTTTATCATTTTTTTGGAAAGATAATTATGAAAGAAATAGGTATGTTGACTCTAGTCTTGGCAAGCACTACTTTCAAATAAATTTCTCTCTGCATAATTATTCAAATTATAACATTCTTTTTAAATTACTTTTTTTAAACATTTAAATAGCAATATTGTATACTAATGTTTGAAATTTTAGACGACCAGATACAGGCTATAAGTCCTCCATACATGGAATGCAATGCGTGATTATCCATTACCCCTCTTAAAGGAATAAGTTGTAAAGGAAACGGGGATCCTGAATTTTTTTAGAGTATAAATAAATACGATATATTTAAAGTCTGGCTTAAAGATTTCCCTGGAGCAGATAAAGTTTAAAAGATGCGTTCTATTCGAATCGAAAACAAATTTTAAATCTTCTCGAATCGTTTCAAAGTCGGAAATAGATTCCCGAAATATATCGAAGTTAAAACGAGAACGGGAAATCTCAAAAAGGGAAATATTCTTTTTATAAACTATGGAAACTTCTGTGTCAAAGTGTTTTTTTTTCCCAATCGTGAGGAAAGGGGGCCAGTTAAAGGGGTTCACCCATGTAACGGTTTGTTTTTTTAGCATTTTTAGGAAATTTTTTTTGGATCAGTAAAATGATAGAACTTTGAGTGTTTTTTATCATGTATTTATATGCATCTTAAGAGTATATGTAAATTTTTAGTCAAAATTATCCAATAGAATGTGAGTTATAATGCTCTGAACACACCCACCTCGAAAAAATGGATGCTCGCTTCTTCCACGATTCCGGCTGATTGGCTTATCTGAAATATTAAAAAAAAATAAACGACGTTTTAATCTATAAGCTTAAATGCACCGAACGAACTACACTCAATTGAAAATATCAAAAATGAGATTTTTGGTAGACCTCTGAAGAAAAGTTTCGAATTTCATGATTTTGTTTTGTTTTGTTTTTGTTATGTTGAAAATAGAAATATTTTGAATTTTGGAATAATCGTAGTGCATTTGGAGCATGCATTTGTGTGCTGAGTCCACCCTATAAATTTGAAATCATTCGGTAGAACCGTTCTCGAGATACGATGGAGGAAAGTTTGAAAAACACATTTTTGAAAAAAATGCGTTTAAAGTTTCTAGTCCAATAAAAACAGTGAAAATCTCAACTTAGCACGCTGAACAGCTGCTCTTCTAACACCTGCTTCTTTATAACGACTTCGAATTATAAAAAAAATTGCTTTATATGTGATCATACATTACTAGACATGTTAAGAAAGCAATTTATGAAAAAAGTGGTTTTTTTTTACTTTTTGAACCCATCACATAGTTGAGCCCCCTTAAAATGTGAGAACCATACATCAGTAAGTCGTTTTCTCAAATGGGCGTGCCCCCTAGGGGTCGTAAAGCACATACAAGGGGGTCGCGAGCGTATCGGAAAATCGAAAATAAAGATTATTTCAAAAATTATCAATTTACTAAAGGGAAACAAAATGTATTCTGACATAATAAAAAAATACACATTTACTCTGATATAATATGCTTATAAATGTATCAGTACGGCACACTATATCTGATACTAAGTTAAGAACAAGTTTAATAATTACTGGTGATTTTTCAACGGGCTTATCATACACAAAATTTAATACTCATCGTAATACTTTGCACGGTTTAAAATTAGGGTCGTATTGTAGCCTTAGCGTCAAAGCATTATACATTATTACTGCATTCAACACATTGCTATTGTATGGGGAAGGGGGCGCGATCAAAATTCTGATTGAAAATTGGGTCATGAATATAGAAAGTTTGAGAAACACTGCCATACATATTTGAAACTTTTGTAACCAACACTAAAAATGTGAATTAAAACATTCTTCAAAAGTTGTGATGGACTTTTAAAAGCAATTTAATGTGCCTAGCTAAAAGGAATTTTTATGTTATGCATAACTTCTTTCAAATTTCCCAAAATTTGCTTTATGTACAAAAACACACACACAAAGTTTCTGTTTAAATTTCTCCCTCCCCCTGTTAATATTTAAATTGAAACTAATCTGCTTGATTCATGTTGCTGAATTTCACTGCCTGTTTTCAAATATAACCTATACATTTTTTTTTATAACTAGGAGCAAAAAGTGACTCACTCACTCACTCATCCCGAGATCTCAGGAAATTTGGTAATCTGCTACATTTGGCAGTCTCAGGGGTGTTAAATTTCTCCAGAGTGGGCTGAAAAATATAGACAATTTTCAAACAGGTATAATTCTTAAAATTTAAATTAAATACCCGAAATCTTTTGCACAATTATTTATAAAGGAGAAAGCACAGAAAAGTATAAAAATGTTTAAATATAATCATAATTTAAAAGATTATAAGCCTATGAAAATTCTGTAATAAATATTAAGTAATTTTGCGTTGGTGTGCGCTATTTTTCAAAAACAGTAACCTATGATGTATAAAACTTTATAGAATTATAAAATTTATCATAGTCCTTAAACCATACATCATTTAAGAATATAACTTTTGTATTTCAAAATGTTTGAAAAATATTGAAATTTTTTAAAAAAATTATTTAGTATTTAAAGCTTCAATTTTAGAAAATAGGATGCGCAACGTAAAACTTCATAAATATTTCTTATAGAAAAGTTTATTTTCATATGCTTATAATTTTTAAAATTATGATTATATTTTAAACATTTAAAACTTTTCTGAAGCCCCATTCCTTTATAAATAATGTGTAAAAGATTTGAATTATTTAACGTAAATTTAAAAGTGTTATACTTGTTTGAAAATTGTTTATATTTTCATCCCCTGAAGAAAATTTCAACGCCCCTGAGACCTTTTTATTTAGAAAGTAATTTCGTTTTGTTTAGCAGAGATCCGCTAAGAATGGAGTTTCCAGAAATCGCCTTCTGAGGTTGAGGGCTCACGAAAGGTAAAACAGTGTACACAGAAAAAGGCGTGTGGTGGTATTCTTATGTACGCACGTAAGAAGTTATACTTCTTCGGCGTAACAAGTTTAAAATCTTTCTAAAAATCTTTGCAGGCAAGCTGGGCCAAGGACGAAAGGCGGTCACGAGCAGAGTGGAACGATATTAAACTTCAGTCAATCGGACGAGCCAAAACCTGAGATAATCACGATTTAAATAAATTTAAACACCCCCGCACACAGGACAATAGGAACAATAATACGGGGAGGGGTCAGCGTTTGAATGATCTTGTCCTGTTCTGTATATATTTCTAGACAAAAGTATTTTCGTATGTGTTCTACGAACGCGCAAAGCAAAGGTTTCGCTGACGCAGGTGTATAGCTCAGTAGTCGATCATTCGGCAGCAGACCGAGATGTTCCGGTTCCAAACCCAGGTGTCCCTTTCTTCAGGGAAGGAAGAGAATTTTTTTCTGAGAATTTCGAAGGCGAGAATGATTTGTCCCATTCTGTATATTTCTAGACAAAGGATTTTCCCATCCGTGATTTGGTGTGCGCGCGCATTGTAAAAATTTACCCTCATCCCATTTCTCAACGCCCCCAAAAAGAAGTACAACTTCAAAAATCTTTGTTCTGAAACTATTAGTGCTAGGATTTGAAATTTGGCATGTGGAATCTTTGAGTACATATCAACTAAGAATGGGTTTTTTGGAAACTGACTCTCAAAGAGGTTTGTTTGAGTCGTATAGATAAAAGGTTCCATCTTTTAGTTTATTAGATCTACAGGCTTAAATTTCGGCAGATAGGGTTATTTTATGGAGTAGAAATCCACATTAAAAGCTCTTTTTAAGGAAATCAATTACCAAGAGGGTTAAGGGGAGTTACGCGTACGCAGTGGCGTTATAGAGGTAATAACTCCCATTTTTGGTTTCTTAGACCTACAGTTTTGAAATGTACGAAACACTTTTTTAACATTTTGTTCAGTAGAGATCCGCTGTTAAGGGGTTTTGCGGAAACTTATTTCCAAGAGGGGCATGTTAGATAAAATTAAGATTGTTTTTGCTTAATGTTAAGGTATAGAACCCGAGAGTTCAAAATATTTTTTTCAGATATAAAGTACTCCGCTTTTCAATTCCTATTATTAGCTCACGATTTCTATTTATTTATTTATCTTGGTGGAATTTTCACTCGTTAATAAAATACATTTTAAAGCTCTCAATTGAGCTGAAATTTATATACATGATTATTTTTGGGATCACAATACAATAATTTAACTATAGTTACTAAAATTAATTGATTAAAACTCTCTCCCTCTCTCTCTAATTATTTAAAGAATTACAATACACACACACAGCTTCATTGGCATCATTTTTGGTGACTTAGTGACCCTTTTGGCAACTTGTGTCAACACTTGCCAAAAGTGTGAAAAGGTGTTTTTTTTCTCACGTTTTAAAGCAATCAGTTGAATGGAAATTTTATATACATGATTGTTTTGGATGACAATACGATACTTTAATAATAAATAGAAATTAATTACCACTTAATGTTGCGATTCTGTCATATGCATGTACATATTTATGTTATTTGTTACTATTCAATAAAAAATAGCTAAAATAAAAATTTTCTTCGTTGATCTAAGCAGGAATTGACTTTATTATTTTTTTTTATATTACTTGTTAATATTACACTCTGGTTTTGTTTTCCTATAGAAATTATTTATTTTATCATACTATTTTGATACATTTTGATACCAAATGACACATTTTTTCTGTTATAAAATATGTTTACATACTGTTACGCTAAAGGAACTATCTTTTGACAAGTTAAATGAAAAAATAATTTTTTTACGAATGTTTTGAAATTTTAAAAGCTCTGTACGATAAAGAAATATATGGGTTTTTTAATACTGCAATTTTTTTATGAAAACTGAAGCCTCTTTCTGTCAGAAAATTTGCTCCGGGTTTAGTTCAGACTCTAACATTTTGCGAAAGTAGTCTTTAACATACAGGCTTGAAATTTGAAGGCATGTTTCTTTTGTTTTGCAGAGATTTTATAACAATAGAATTTTTGGAATTAGACTTTCAAAAGTGTTTCTAGCAGTATTAGGAGCTTTATAGATAAAACAATTTCCGTTTTCCAACTATTAGACCTACAGACTTGAAATTTGTTACGCGTGTTTCTTTTGTTGAGTAGATATCTTCAAAAACGGGTTTTGTGGAAATATACTTTGGATTTACATATGGGGGCGTACAAGATAATTATACCTTTATCTTAGTAATTCAAGACCTGTTGAGGGCTGTAAGAATATTTTTCAATACAATCGATACCTTAATCCGAAAACTAAGATCTTAATAACTTAGAAATAATACTAACATCAGGAATATCCAACGAAGAGGATAAGTACAACGGCTAGTAAATCCATATTACATTTATACGACATTTAACAGGACTTGCTTTTGGAAACTCTTAGACAAGAATGAAATTCTAAAGTGAATCAAACACTTCAAGAAATTTTAAACCAGCATTACTCGCTTAAAAAAACAAACGAAATTTCACGTGCGCAGGTATCAAACAAAGGATGACATTCTTAAAAAAGTAAAATTTGCATACAAAGGTGAAAAGGAAAAAGTAGGTTACAATATGTTTTTTACACTTTTCGCACGTAAATTTAGTTATTCTTGTTCTTTTTATTAGTTCATTCAGTACATTATTTATACACTTCTTTTGTCTTCGCCGCGAGTGAGTGCGATGTATTCACTGGATCTTTTTTTTTTTTTAATTTCGTAGAAGCATTGCTTGCTGATTTCTGCCTTGTTCTGTAAATCAAAATTTAAAACACTTCAGAAATCAGCGACTGGTTTGATGTTTAGTTGGTGGTTTCTGAGTACTTAACAAAATAATTTACGCATAAAATGTAATTAACCATTACATTTCTAATTGTAAATAATAAATTAAAATTATTAATAAATGTAATTAACCAAAAATTTTTCTAGCCATTGAATATGATATAGTCATTTTATCAAGGATGATAAATGCTCACTCAGTTAAATTATCTGGATTGATTTTAGTAGAAGAATCATACTTATACTCTCCATCATTACTTAATACTCTTCATCATTCGATTCTTCCTCATTATCCTCGTAAAGCAGGCTTGTAAAACGCGGCCCGCGGGCCGAATGTAACCCGCCAGTGCGTAAATTGTGGCCCACCACACACCACATATTAAAAAAAAAAAAAAAATGTAAGACTTTAAAGGTTTTTTTCATTTGAAATTTATTTCAGGTGAACCTTATATATAATTCTACAATCTAATTGCGTGTTACCCATTCTTGTTTTAAAAGAAATAATTTTTTGATAATAGAAATGGCCTATGGATTAAAAATATATATTTTTTATTTCATTAAACTTTTTCATTTAATTTCACTGTAATAAGTTTATTTTTTATTAGCCTCTGAAATGCACTGTGTGCATATTCTGAACTAATAGATGATACCCTTCTTTTTCGCTAGTGGGACTTTTATTTCTCTATTTCCTTCTGGGTCCAATTAACAAAAGGCAGTCAGAGGTGTTTATAAAGTTTAAAAAAAAATATTCAAGACGGTTCAGATAGGGCAGCATATACTTAATCGTTTGAGAATGAAAGCACAAATTTCAACAAATGAGAAAAGAAAGATCATTTCAAAATGAACGCTGTTATTTTCAAGAAAATGTCACCTGTAATATTTTTTGTGTTCAAAGAAATAAATAAATAAAGCACACTCATTAAATTTGTTGAAGACTATACAGCTGCTGTAAAAGTTATATGTTATTACACTTAATCATGCAAGCAGATCGAAATCGAGGTTTATTTAGTAGTGCTGATCACGTGCCTGAACCGTGATTTTGCAAAAGTGTGTAAATGGATATTATTTACATATTAGTACACCCTAGATTAGACAATGTATATAAAATTGTTTTAGCTGTATTTGTCATGACAAAAAAATATTTAAGGCTTTAATATTTTTTGATTGTGTTTCATCCTTAGAATAACCTTTTCAAAAGCCCTTTTGTAAAAAATGCTTCTATTGTATTAATATTTTGCCTTCAGTATATAGCTCAGATCTCATACAGAGGCTCAACTACAGAATTTTTGAAGCACATAATTTGAAGTCGGTTTATCCATGTTTTACGAAAACAGAGGGGAGAAATTTGGCTAAGTGCCATTTGATAACTATTTCCAAATGGTTGTAACTCTTTGAAAATAATGTGGAGTTTTCGAAAATCATAGTTGGTAGAGCCCTCTGAAATGAGTAAGGTCTGAACTATATACAGGCAAAATATTAATACAATAGAAGCATTTTTTACAAAAGGAGAACATTTGGAAAAAGGTTATTCTTAAGTTAATTTTTTCCAAAATATTGAATTTAAATAATTTTTTATTTGTCATAATGTGCTTAAAATAATTTTATACATGTATTCTAATCTAAGTGACACTAAATATCATGAAAATTATACATTTATGGGCTTTTTTAAAATCATGGTTCCGAACGTAGTCGGAAACCTTAAGGGGGCATTATTAGTTAATGTTTATTTAAAACAGCGGTAGTATAATGTCCAGCACAAACAAAACAAATTAAAAATCTTAGCTTAAGTCGAAATATAGTAGGTAGAAGAGTTGATGAAATAGCCGAGAATTTGAGAAATCAGCATAATTCAATAATATTAACATTCCAAGCCTATTTTATTGAAAAATTGATGATATTCGAAATTTCACTCAACTAGTCGTTTTTTCACGAATGTAATGCAGATTTAAAAATAAGTGAAGAACTTTTGGAAACTATTCATATTCAAAACACAACCTCCGGAGCTTATGTTTAAATGAGTTTATATTTGTTTAGAAGAAATATATATTTTACCATTGGAAAAGTTGACTTGTCTTGCATGATGCTGTAAAGCCTTTTTAAACACAAAGCATTTTTTAAAAACTGTCACCAAAATTGAAAATTATATTGGAGAACATAAGACTTAATTATCGTCAGTTTGCTTCATTTCTGGCAGATATAGGAAATGAATTCACTGATTTACTATATTATATGGAAATTCAATGACTTTCAAATCATAAAGTGATAAAATGATCCGTCAAATTGATGGACGACATTATATTTTTCTTGGGAACAAAGTATTATGAATGTGCTGAATTAAAAGATGGAGAATGGATAAAGGACCTGGCTCTTTCTCAGTTGATGTTACAAGCCATATTGATAAACATAATTTTAAGCTTCAAAGCAAAAAATCTTGCTGTTACAACACTATTTAATAATATTAAAAATTATGAATTTGGCGAAAATAAATAGAAAAAGAAAACTTGTCTCGCTTTGAGAGCTGTCAATATCTGTTGATTAAATCCCATAAATCCAAATTTTCTGAAAACGCTCACAAAATTAAATTGTTTGAAACGGAATAATTCATTTTAATTTAAAAACCTCTGAGCTATAAGTTCGCCCATTTACTTCATCTCGGTCTATCGATATTGAAATTGTTGGTGAAATCTTACACATAAATTAGTTGAAATCCATTCTGATTCCTTGTGGAAACGAAAATCTATGGAAGTTTGAAAAAAAATTCTAGATTTTTATACATATTTATCAGTAGACCTGTTTTCTAAAATTTATTGTTTGTTATGCGAATAATGGGTATGTTCGGAAGCACTCATTTACGTGGGCAATTGTTTTCTCATTAATGAAAAGTAAAGACAACTCCAGAGAGTCTGACATATGTTTTTTTGAAAAATTCACATTATTTTCATAGTTACAACCAATTGAAATACTTATCGACGTTTCTTTTTTTCTAAAATTTCTTCTCTCTCTGCTGTCGTAAACATGGATAAAACCCACTTGCTATATATTTCAAACATTCTAGTTGAGCCTCTGTACAGAGGTCTGAGATATATACAGGCAAAATATTATTATGATAGAAGCATTTTTCACAAAAGGAGAATATTTTGAAAATGGATCATTCTATATTCATTTCTTGTCAAAATGTACTTAAATAATTTTTTATTGTAATACTATTCTTAAAGCAATTTTATATGCATTTTTTTAATCTAAGTGACACTAAATATCATAAATATTATCCATTTATACGCTTTTGCAAAATCAAGGTTCCGAAAGTAGTCGGATACATTAAATGCAAAACTACTTTTTAGTTGCCTTTATATTGATCTATTGTTGATCTATTTTAAACATTATTGTAAGATATATTCTTCTAAGTGTGTGTGTGAAATAGGGTTCATAGAAAATTGTTTCTTGTTCTATGGGTTTCACTAAAACACCTTCTTGTTTTAGGGGTTCGGTGAATAGAAAAAAATTGAAGACAACTGGTGTAGACCAATGAATGAATGTTTATTAGTGTCGCACAAAAAAACTACACTAGGAATATCGGTCACAGACCTAGTAGCTATGAACAAGAGCTAAGTAACGAGGACGTGTACGTATGAGCTTCGACAGTTTTAAGGCACATTAGCCCCTCAATTTGGGGTGTCTCTAGCAGCTCAAGGACTTGAACTTGCGGCCGAAGTTCCTTCTGTCAATTCGCGGGTTCAAGCCCGTTAACATAACCCATTTACTACGCCCATGGTACAATCTACAATAAAATCATGGTGAAATTTTGAGGTGGAAAATTTGATCTACATAGTTGTTTACATTAAATTATTATTATTTATTACAGAATTATGGGTATTTGATTAAAAACTGAATTTTTGAAACCGAAACTACTGACAAAAGACTCTAAATTGCTTAGAAACAATTTACAAAAAATGAACTTCTCCGAAGAAAAAGGAAAGGTTAGAGAAAAAGGAATTGGAAATCAATAAAAATTAAAATAACTTCGAACTATAAATACTTAACATTTTTCAATTCAATTATCAATTTAAATGCTAAAACCTAATTAAATAATGCTGTTCTCTCATGATAGTTTTCACTTGTGTTTAACAACTTTTCAAAGTAAAAAGTCAAAAATTTAGCAATTTTACTTATATATTTCCTTTAAAAATAAACAGTTTATAAAATTGAATATTTGAAGAATGATTTATTTAAAAAAATAGTGAGTACACATTTTTATATGATGACCTTTTTATGCCATGTTTCATGGCAAGTAAATATATACTTGAAGCTTGGAGCTTGACATATTTGGGAAACAACGCGAAACGATCTTCCATCCCATATAGAAATGTATTTGGGCCTTGAAGTGGAGAGGCCTGGATTAAGAGAGATTCTTCCTGATTGGTGGACTAAAAGTATCAGTGAGTTAACACTCTATTCGCTGCCTTGAAATTATAGAACATGAATTGAATTGGAAAAAAGTGCTTGTCTTAGTGGGTTGCAGATTGAGAATAATATTAAGAAAAGAAACATGAAAGTAAATGACAAATTAGGAAATGGTCATTCGCCCCGAGGGTAATGACACAATTAATTTACTATGGGATTATACGAGTCCAGAAGGATTCTTCTGGGCCTCTTAGTATTGACACTGGGATTGTGTAATTTTCAAGATTTAAGACATTTAAGTTATTAGAATTTGGCAAATTATTGGCAAGTAAATATATATAGGATGTTTTAAGTTAAAAAAATATTTATTTAATGGATAAAAGTGATACATTTAATTTATCATATTCAAATTGTTTGTGAAATATTTCCTGTTGTACACATCATTCTTAAAATCTAGATAGAAAGTTTTCTTTAGAAATCTTAAGTAAACTTTTATCAGCTACTAATTAAAGAATTACGTTTTCAGAATTTATTTGAGAATATACATAGAGATTCAAAAGATTTATTCGTACATTTAGGTTTTCTAAAATTATTCAACGTAATATTTCATAAACGTTTTGAAATGGTTGATTAGTATGCTGTACACTAATGGGGAAATTACTGCAAACTGCACAGAATGTTTGGCATTTGTGAGATACTATTGCGTGTGTGTTATTTAAAGTATATATATATATATATATATATATATATATATATATAAATTTCTACAAAACACACATTCGCATTTTAGAATAAAAATAATGTACAGAAGATTCCTAAAGAAAATCACATATTTATTTATTCTCCCACGAAATATAATATGTTGATTTAGAGTTTAATGATTTAAATCTACGAGAACTTAATCTGGTTCAGAAAGAAGCAATTAATGTCGTGATGTAAGATATATAGTTAATAACTCTAGAATTATTGTTTTAAAGAAATGTTTTATTTCATTGAAAGCACTTTTGTATGTTATCTAGGATACTTTTTCTTTTCTTTTGTTTTCACTTTCTTTTAAACTTTACTGGCTGAAGAATTACTCCATATATTGCCTTAAATTTTTGTATCTCTATTTAATCTGTTTTCACATGCTTTCCCACGTACATAAGCACAGGTGCTCGAAAAATTTTTGAGAGAGAGAGAGAATGTGAATAACTATTACTAACTTTTGAGCTGCAAATACTATTCTTTCAAAATACTTTAAATAAAGTGATAAAATTTAAGAATTTTCATGACATTTATTTCTACGCATATTCACACATTTCAAAAAATTTATATAGCTTATAGATATAATGGATAAGTAAATTTTTCATAATATACCACGAAAAAAGGAAATTAAAAATATGTCTCATAAATCAGAGTCAAGAGTAATTTTTCGCACATGATGTCTAACTTGATGTACAGCAGCCAGGACGTTTTAAGGCATGGGTCAATTGGGCTCCAGACCCAGGTCTTCACCCTCATTCTCGACTAAGCCTTAGTAAGAGCATGGTTCGAATAATTTTAACGGTCAAATGTTATTTTCGGTTGTATTCCGCGAAAATAGGAATTTCGGAAGATAGGTCAACTGACTTCAAGTGATGCCTGCGGATCCATATATAGAGTTAGCACCATACACCACCACCGTTATCATTCAGTGGAGAGGGGGGAGTTGGTACAGCCGGTCTATGCGATTGTAAGTTATTCAACGTTTATTTGCTCTGAGTTATTTTTTGTAGGAGTATTTGACAAAGTATACTATGAACTGTCTACTTATATTGGTTATGCAAAATAGGGCTCACATTTGTGTAGTGGCCTAGGGCAAAGCGTTTTCAACCGTGAGCACCCCCTTAGAAGTCAGGACAAATATACGAGGGGGTGAGCTTACTGAAAGTCGAAAACAAAATATTATTTTTAAAATAAAATTGTTACTTACTGAAAGTAAACAAACAAAATACATTCTGCCATAATAAATACACTGATATTGCTACTTATAAAATGTATCAGTACTGCACAATGTAATTTATAATTAATTTAACAATAATGCTAAGAAAAGTTTAATAATTACCAATGACTTCATGGGCTTGTTGTATACAAAATTATATAGACAAACTATCACTTATCTTGCAATTTGTAATGGTTTATAATTAATCTCTTTAACTGGCGATTCAAAGTTAGGCGACTCGCTTCCCAATGCCAAGTATTTTCCATATAAGCAAGTATGGGATGTATTGGGGAGGGAAAGGAATAAAGAAGCAAATAATCTGAAATAAGTAGATCATTCGCAACCATTGTTATGATAGCAGTGCGCAGGAAAGATCGTACTTTGGAAAGACGTATATATACGTCCGGGGAAATTGATGCTTTGGCTGAGCGAGATGTTTATATACGCCGGTGGCACTTAAGAGGTTAAAGTCGTATCATAGTTTTAGCTTTAAAGTATAGTACCGATGAGAGGGACTCGAGGGGGAGGTATGGGGAATAATGGAAATAATGATTGAATATTGGGTCACGAATATTGAAACTTTGAGAAGCTCTGGCATAGAATCTACTTTCCCGTAAGGGCTCAGGGCCTCAAGAAGTCTTAAGTCGTCCCTGACCGCAGCAAGGTAACAGGAAGCCTCTCGAATTTCTGAACCTCGGCAGGGGGACGCATAATGAATTACTTTTTTTAATTTTTTCTAAGAACATTCCTCTAAAATCTTTGACCAACTTAAATCAATTATAATCAGTTTAACCAATCTTAAACAATTCTTGAACTTCTAATAATTTTCAATGAGTAAATTTAATTTCATTAAACAGGGGAATTTGTATAATAATGAGGAGATAAATTGTGTTGGAGGACTTGAATCACACAAGGCGGTTTTTAGTAAAGATTGCTAAAATATTTGATTTAAATACTAGTGTCATGCACAGTATACGAAGAAAATTTTATGAGACAGGATATCGTCGTTATAAGGCATGTGGAGATGGTCGTTGGAGAGACTCGAAATTACTAAAGCTCGAAATTTTTGTCAAATTGCAGCAAGACGTAAAATAGTGCTTCATATTCTCAGATATTTTGAGAACTTCATGAGAACAAAGGAAAACGGATTCTGTTTCCAGAAATCTACATAAAAAAACGTACATGAAGAGCTGTTATATCTGTTCCACTCACTCTTACTCAAAAAACAGATCACTCCTCATAGAGGAGAGAATGTCGATGTCAAGATAATTTAAAAACTATTTTAATGAGAACAACCATGATAAATTCATATTCACAGCAAAACCATTGATTAATCTGGGGGCAATCCAAAATCCTAAATTCCCCCCTCATCACCACCACCACCACCAGCATCCGGTGTGACACCGGAGATTTGTTAAAGACTTCCACGTATCTGGCAGACACTCTGTGATTGCTGCAAGGTAAGGAAGGAAATTTTAGATCTTGGAGCTTCAAAAGTATTCGCCTTTTTAGGTGTGCAATTGGCTTCGATTTAATTTATATGATCATTAACCCTCTTCATCATAGAATCATATAGTCAATGCCTTTCTTGCAAATGAAAATATTCACCAGATTGATTGGTCAGTCTCGCTTACAAATCTTGCTACTAGAGCATACTTTGGGAAGCTCATGGTAAAACAATTGCAACTCACGTTCCCTTTCCTAGTGCCAACTTGGACCTGAAAACACATTAAATTTGAAAAAAGAGTGTCACAGAAAGTGTTCAACAAAAATTCATAAAAGTAAGCCTTTTATGCAAATACTTTGAAAAATTACCAAAAGTTAAGGAGAAAAGAGATTATCTACAAACTTAATGATACGTAATTTAAGTTATAAACTTCAATTTGCAATTTATAAAGCACAATAATTTCAAGTTTAAATTCAGATTTTTGTTTCTCTCATTCGTAAATACAAATATATCCATTGAATTGTCTTTACAATGACTCTTGACGACAGATCTTCTATTGTTTAAGCATGATCAAGTGGGAAAAATGACATCTATCGTAGAACCTGTGCTTTCCTAACTTCCATCCTAATATAAATCATTAGCCATAGGCCAATTTGTTTTCGATAGTGACATTATTGAAAACTCCAAATAATGCACTCTTATGTGAGGAATTTTAAACCCGATGGGTTTAAAGCGCATCCGATCAGTGAAAACTAATTATGACTGTGAAAAATATTTTTTTTAATTCAAAATATATTTTTGCGTAATATTGTTAGTGTTTGTTACGACGACATGTATGTTATTCAACCTAATCTTAACACAGTGCTTCTCAAACTTTCTATACTTGCGACCCAATTTTCAATCATAATTTTCTTTTCGCGCTCCCTCCATATACTCATAAATGTATTCAATTCAATAATAATATACTTTCACGTAAAGCTACAATGCTCCTCTAATTATAAACCATACAAATTATTAAGATAAATGTTAAATTTTGTATATAATTCTTAACTTCTTTTCTTAACTTAGTACTGTTAAATTAATTATGGAACACATTGTGCAGTATCGATACATTTATAAGTGTTTTATTTATTATATCAATGTAAATGTGCATTTATTTTTTATTATGTCAGAATGATATTTTTTTTCTGCTTGCTTTCAGTAAATTAATAATTTTTTTTAAAAAAAATAATCTTTTATTTTCGACTTTCCTATAAGCTCGTGCCCCCCTTTAGTTATTACGCCCTAGGGGGCGCGCCCCACAGTTTGAGAAACACTGTCTTAACAAAATATTTTCACAAACGTTTTGAAACACAACTCATTTATGCACAATATAATAATGATACTAACTTAAGCTAAAAATCACCAGGTTTGTTCATAAAATTTATTATTTTTATTTTGTACTGGAGAGGTTTTTGAGACTCTTAGGTAGACCTCCCTTGTGTGCCGACAAGTATAAATACAAGGCTTACAAACGCAAGTCAATACTCAACAATAGTGATAGGAAATTACATGTAGAAGGAAATATTCACAAATGGGAACCAAAAGAGGGAAAAAAAAAGTGAATACAGATACAACAACAGAAAAAAAAATACAAGATTGCTCACATGTGAACAGAGATACCTGTAAAAATTAAAACTATACAATGAGGAAGAGGTAAGAAAATATGATCACAAAAAATTTTCAAAAAATACAAATACATAAAGTACATACATACATAGGCATATATATATATATATAAACACAATAATATATAGAGGAGAGGTTATTGGAGAGGTTTAAGAAGTTTTTTTATATATATATAGTCACCCAACACAAGAACTCAAATGCCAAAATATAGACCTACTATATGTTTATTACAATGTAGTTTTGGCACGTCATGGAAATATTCAGTTTTATCTGTTATACTTGTAGTCAGAATACTAGTATTCTGAAGTCTGTTTGCAGTATCAGTGAAGGGCTGGTTTTATGGTATATCATTGTCAGTAGTATTCCATCTCTTCCAAATATTGTTTCTCTTAGCAACCTGAGAAAGTTTTCGCCACATAGCATTTTCTCAACAGGAAAAAATTAATTAAAAAACTTATAAGTTATAAAATTATTTTTTTTTTTAAACAAAAATTGGCCTTGAAATTAATCTTAAGTAACTATGAGAACTCAAAAAAAGAGCTCAAAATATAATCATGCAAAATGATTTTAGTAATAAAATTGAAATTAATAACACTTCACAATAACAATTTAACACTTAAAAATATTTTTAATTAATTCAATTTAAGAGTGAAAAATGCTTTAAAATGAAACCGAAAACCAAAACTCTAAGCACAGAAAACTTCAGGATATCTAAAACCACTTGTTAAGGGATTCAAAATTCGTATGCAACTTCCCAACAATAGGACACAAAAATATGCTAAAATTTTTTTTTCAGTATTATTGAAATTTGTAGGGTACTGTTCCCTTGCGCACTGTGTACTTGAAGCAAATTTTTAATTTTTTTTAATAATCTTACAGTGTTATATTCCGTAACAATATTTCAATATCACAGCGAAAGCATCTCTGAAGATAACTTCGTATTTTGGCTAACTTATAAATGCTTTACCGCAGGATAAAACAAATTTCTAGAAGCGGTCCCCCTAAAAAAGGGGAAAGTATTGAGGGAACAACGTAATTATATTACAAAATATATTAAAATGCTTAGAAATAGTGCATTCTGAAGAAAATAATAATATTAAAACGATGAATAAAATTATAATAGCGTTTCTTGTCTCTTTATCATTTTTTTGGAAAGATAATTATGAAAGAAATAGGTATGTTGACTCTAGTCTTAAGCAAGCACTACTTTCAAATAAATTTCTCTCTGCATAATTATTCAAATTATAACATTCTTTTAAATTACTTTTTTTTAAACATTTAAATAGCAATATTGTATACTGTTAATGTTTGAAATTTTAGACGACCAGATACAGGCTATATAAGTCCTCCATACATGGAATGCAATGCGTGATTATCCATTACCCCTCTTAAAGGAATAAGTTGTAAAGGAAACGGGGATCCTGAATTTTTTTAGAGAAATAAATACGATATATTTAAAGTCTGGCTTAAAGATTTCCCTGGAGCAGATAAAGTTTAAAAGATGCGTTCTATTCGAATCGAAAACAAATTTTAAATCTTCTCGAATCGTTTCAAAGTCGGAAATAGATTCCCGGAAATATATCGAAGTTAAAACGAGAACGGGAAATCTCAAAAAAGGAAATATTCTTTTTATAAACTATGGAAACTTCTGTGTCAAAGTGTTTTTTTTTCCCAATCGTGAGGAAAGGGGGCCAGTTAAAGGGGTTCACCCATGTAACGGTTTGTTTTTTTAGCATTTTTAGGAAATTTTTTTTGGATCAGTAAAATGATAGAACTTTGAGTGTTTTTTATCATGTATTTATATGCATCTTAAGAGTATATGTAAATTTTTAGTCAAAATTATCCAATAGAATGTGAGTTATAATGCTCTGAACACACCCACCTCGAAAATGGATGCTCGCTTCTTCCACGATTCCGGCTGATTGGCTTATCTGAAATATTAAAAAAAAATAAACGACGTTTTAATCTATAAGCTTAAATGCACCGAACGAACTACACTCAATTGAAAATATCAAAAATGAGATTTTTGGTAGACCTCTGAAGAAAAAGTTTCGAATTTCATGATTTTGTTTTGTTTTGTTTTTGTTATAAGAAAATAGAAATATTTTGAATTTTGGAATAATCGTAGTGCATTTGGAGCATGCATTTGTGTGCTGAGTCCACCCTATAAATTTGAAATCATTCGGTAGAACCGTTCTCGAGATACGATGGAGGAAAGTTTGAAAACACTTGAAAAAAAAATGCGTTTAAAGTTTCTAGTCCAATAAAAACAACAGTGAAAAATCTCAACTTAGCACGCTGGAACAGCTGCTCTTCTAACACCTGCTTCTTTATAACGACTTCGAATTATAAAAAAAATTGCTTTATATGTGATCATACATTACTAGACATTTATGCTGAAAGCAATTTATGAAAAAAGTGGTTTTTTTTTACTTTTTGAACCCATCACATAGTTGAGCCCCCTTAAAATGTGAGAACCATACATCAGTGTTTCTCAAAATGTGGGGCGTGCCCCCCTAGGGGTCGTGCTAACCATACAAGGGGGTCGCGAGCGTATCGGAAAATCGAAAATAAAGATTATTTCAAAAATTATCAATTTACTAAAGGGAAACAAAATGTATTCTGACATAATAAAAAAATACACATTTACTCTGATATAATATGCTTATAAATGTATCAGTACGGCACACTATATCTGATACTAAGTTAAGAACAAGTTTAATAATTACTGGTGATTTTCAACGGGCTTATCATACACAAAATTTAATACTCATCGTAATACTTTGCACGGTTTAAAATTAGGGTCGTATTGTAGCCTACGTCAAAGCATTACTATACATTATTACTGCATTCAACACATTGCTATTGTATGGGGAAGGGGCGCTGATCAAAATTTGATTGAAAATTGGGTCATGAATATAGAAAGTTTGAGAAACACTGCCATACATATTTGAAACTTTTGTAACCAACACTAAAAATGTGAATTAAAACATTCTTCAAAAGTTGTGATGGACTTTTAAAAGCAATTTAATGTGCCTAGCTAAAAGGAATTTTTATGTTATGCATAACTTCTTTCAAATTTCCCAAAATTTCGTTTTTATACAAAAACACACACACAAAGTTTCTGTTTAAATTTCTCCCTCCCCCCCTGTTAATATTTAAATTGAAACTAATCTGCTTGATTCATGTTGCTGAATTTCACTGCCTGTTTTCAAATATAACCTATACATTTTTTTATAAATTCAGGAGCAAAAAGTGACTCACTCCACTCACTCATCCTGAGATCTCAGGAAATTTGGTAATCTGCTACATTTGGCAGTCTCAGGGGTGTTAAATTTCTCCAGAGTGGGCTGAAAAATATAGACAATTTTCAAACAGGTATAATTCTTTAAAATTTAAATTAAATACCCGAAATCTTTTGCACACTATTTATAAAGGAGAAAGAAAAGTATAAAATGTTTAAAATATAATCATAATTTAAAAGATTATAAGCCTATGAAAATTCTGTAATAAATATTAAGTAATTTTTGCGTTGCGTGCGCTATTTTCTAAAACAGTAACCTATGATGTATAAAACTTTATAGAATTATAAAATTTATCATAGTCCTTAAACCATACATCATTTAAGAATATAACTTTTGTATTTCAAAATGTTTGAAAAATATTGAAATTTTTTAAAAAAATTATTTAGTATTTAAAGCTTCATTTTAGAAAATAGGATGCGCAACGTAAAAAACTTCATAAATATTTCTATAGAAAAGTTTATTTTCATATGCTTATAATTTTTAAAATTATGATTATATTTTTAAACATTTAAAACTTTTCTGAAGCCCCATTCCTTTATAAATAATGTGTAAAGATTTGAATTATTTAACGTAAATTCCCCAAAAGTGTTATACTTGTTTGAAAATTGTTTATATTTTCATCCCTGAAGAAAATTTCAACGCCCCTGAGACCTTTTTATTTAGAAAGTAATTTCGTTTTGTTTAGCAGAGATCCGCTAAGAATGGAGTTTCCAGAAATCGCCTTCTGAGGTTGAGGGCTCACGAAAGGTAAAACAGTGTACACAGAAAAAAGGCGTGTGTGTACTTATGTACGCACGTAAGAAGTTATACTTCTTCGGCGTAACAAGTTTAAAATCTTTCTAAAAATCTTTGCAGGCAAGCTGGGCCAAGGACGAAAGGCGGTCACGAGCAGAGTGGAACGATATTAAACTTCAGTCAATCGGACGAGCCAAAACCTGAGATAATCACGATTTAAATAAATTTAAACACCCCCGCACACAGGACAATAGGAACAATAATACGGGGAGGGGTCAGCGTTTGAATGATCTTGTCCTGTTCTGTATATATTTCTAGACAAAAGTATTTTCGTATGTGTTCTACGAACGCGCAAAGCAAAGGTTCGCTGACGCAGGTGTATAGCTCAGTAGTCGATCATTCGGCAGCAGACCGAGATGTCTCCGGTTCAAACCCAGGTGTCCCTTTCTTCAGGGAAGTGAAGAGAATTTTTTTTCTGAGAATTTCGAAGGCGAGAATGATTTGTCCCATTCTGTATATTTCTAGACAAAGGATTTTCCCATCCGTGACGGTGTGCGCGCGCATTGTAAAAATTTACCCTCATCCCATTTCTCAACGCCCCCAAAAAGAAGTACAACTTCAAAAATCTTTGTTCTGAAACTATTAGTGCTAGGGATTTGAAATTTGGCATGTGTGGAATTCTTGAGTACATATCAACTAAGAATGGGTTTTTTGGAAACTGACTCTCAAAGAGGTTTGTTTGAGTCGTATAGATAAAAGGTTCCATCTTTTAGTTTATTAGATCTACAGGCTTAAATTTCGGCAGATAGGTTATTATTTTATGAGAAATCCACATTAAAAGCTCTTTAAGGAAATCACTACTGGAAAGAGGGTTAAGGGAGTTACGTGCGTACGCAGTGGCGTTATAGAGGTAATAACTCCCATTTTTTGGTTTCTAGACCTACAGTTTTGAAATGTAATGAAACACTTTTTTAACATTTTGTTCAGTAGAGATCCGCTGTTAAGGGGTTTTGCGGAAAACTTATTTCCAAGAGGGGCATGTTAGATAAAATAAGATTGTTTTGCTTAATGTTAAGGTATAGAACCCGAGAGTTCAAAAATATTTTTTCAGATATAAAAGTACCTCGCTTTTCAATTCCTATTATTAGCTCACGATTTCTATTTATTTATTTATCTTGGTGGAATTTTCACTCGTTAATAAAATACATTTTAAAGCTCTCAATTGAGCTGAAATTTTATATACATGATTATTTTGGATCACAATACAATAATTTAACTATAGTTAATAAAAATTAATTGATTAAAACTCTCTCTCCCTCTCTAATTATTTAAAGAATTACAATACACACACACAGCTTCATTGGCATCATTTTTGGTGACTTAGTGACCCTTTTGGCAACTTGTGTCAACACTTGCCAAAAGTGTGAAAAGGTGTTTTTTTTCTCACGTTTTAAAGCAATCAGTTGAATGGAAATTTTATATACATGATTGTTTTGGATGACAATACGATACTTTAATAATAAATAGAAATTAATTACCACTTAATGTTGCGATTCTGTCATATGCATGTACATATTTATGTTATTTGTTACTATTCAATAAAAAATAGCTAAAATAAAAATTTTCTTCGTTGATCTAAGCAGGAATTGACTTTATTATTTTTTTTTATATTACTTGTTAATATTACACTCTGGTTTTGTTTTCCTATAGAAATTATTTATTTTATCATACTATTTTGATACATTTTGATACCAAATGACACATTTTTTCTGTTATAAAATATGTTTACATACTGTTACGCTAAAGGAACTATCTTTTGACAAGTTAAATGAAAAAATAATTTTTTTACGAATGTTTTGAAATTTTAAAAGCTCTGTACGATAAAGAAATATATGGGTTTTTTAATACTGCAATTTTTTTATGAAAAACTGAAATTCTTTCTTCAGAAAATTTGCTCCGGGTTTAGTTCAGACTCTAACATTTTGCGAAAGTAGTCTTTAACATACAGGCTTGAAATTTGAAGGCATGTTTCTTTTGTTTTGCAGAGATTTTATAACAATAGAATTTTTGGAATTAGACTTTCAAAAGTGTTTCTAGCAGTATTAGGAGCTTTATAGATAAAACAATTTCCGTTTTCCAACTATTAGACCTACAGACTTGAAATTTGTTACGCGTGTTTCTTTTGTTGAGTAGATATCTTCAAAAACGGGTTTTGTGGAAATATACTTTGGATTTACATATGGGGGCGTACAAGATAATTATACCTTTATCTTAGTAATTCAAGACCTGTTGAGGGCTGTAAGAATATTTTTCAATACAATCGATACCTTAATCCGAAAACTAAGATCTTAATAACTTAGAAATAATACTAACATCAGGGAATATCCAACGAAGAGGATAAGTACAACGGCTAGTAAATCCATATTACATTTATACGACATTTAACAGGACTTGCTTTTGGAAACTCTTAGACAAGAATGAAATTCTAAAGTGAATCAAACACTTCAAGAAATTTTAAACCAGCATTACTCGCTTAAAAAAACAAACGAAATTTCACGCGCAGGGTATTTCCTACCAAAGGATGACATTCTTAAAAAAGTAAAATTTGCATACAAAGGTGAAAAAGGAAAAAAAAAGTAGGAGCTACAATATGTTTTTTTACACTTTTCGCACGTAAATTTAGTTATTCTGTTCTTTTTATTAGTTCATTCAGTACATTATTTATACACTTCTTTTGTCTTCGCCGCGAGTGAGTGCGATGTATTCACTGGATCTTTTTTTTTTTTTAATTTCGTAGAAAGATGCTTGCCGATTTCGTCTTGTTCTGTAAATCAAAATTTAAAACACTTCAGAAATCAGCGACTGGTTTGATGTTTAGTTGGTGGTTTCTGAGTACTTAACAAAATAATTTACGCATAAAATGTAATTAACCATTACATTTCTAATTGTAAATAATAAATTAAAATTATTAATAAATGTAATTAACCAAAAATTTTTCTAGCCATTGAATATGATATAGTCATTTTATCAAGGATGATAAATGCTCACTCAGTTAAATTATCTGGATTGATTTTAGTAGAAGAATCATACTTATACTCTCCATCATTACTTAATACTCTTCATCATTCGATTCTTCCTCATTATCCTCGTAAAGCAGGCTTGTCAAACGCGGCCCGCGGGCCGAATGTAACCCGCCAGTGCGTAAATTGTGGCCCACCACACAATTATTAAAAAAAAAAAAAATGTAAGACTTTAAAGGTTTTTTTTTCATTTTGAAATTTATTTCAGGTGAACCTTATATATAATTCTACAATCTAATTGCGTGTTACCTATTCTTGTTTTAAAAGAAATAATTTTTTGATAATAGAAATGGCCTATGGATTAAAAATATATATTTTTTATTTCATTAAACTTTTTCATTTAATTTCACTGTAATAAGTTTATTTTTATTAAATTCTGAAATGCACTGTGTGCATATTCTGAACTAATAGATGATACCCTTCTTTTTCGCTAGTGGGACTTTTATTTCTCTATTTCCTTCTGGGTCCAATTAACAAAAGGCAGTCAGAGGTGTTTATAAAGTTTAAAAAAAAATATTCAAGACGGTTCAGATAGGGCAGCATATACTTAATCGTTTGAGAATGAAAGCACAAATTTCAACAAATGAGAAAAGAAAGATCATTTCAAAATGAACGCTGTTATTTTCAAGAAAATGTCACCTGTAATATTTTTTGTGTTCAAAGAAATAAATAAATAAAGCACACTCATTAAATTTGTTGAAGACTATACAGCTGCTGTAAAAGTTATATGTTATTACACTTAATCATGCAAGCAGATCGAAATCGAGGTTTATTTAGTAGTGCTGATCACGTGCCTGAACCGTGATTTTGCAAAAGTGTGTAAATGGATATTATTTACATATTAGTACACCCTAGATTAGACAATGTATATAAAATTGTTTTAGCTGTATTTGTCATGACAAAAAAATATTTAAGGCTTTAATATTTTTTGATTGTGTTTCATCCTTAGAATAACCTTTTCAAAAGCCCTTTTGTAAAAAATGCTTCTATTGTATTAATATTTTGCCTTCAGTATATAGCTCAGATCTCATACAGAGGCTCAACTACAGAATTTTTGAAGCACATAATTTGAAGTCGGTTTATCCATGTTTTACGAAAACAGAGGGGAGAAATTTGGCTAAGTGCCATTTGATAACTATTTCCAAATGGTTGTAACTCTTTGAAAATAATGTGGAGTTTTCGAAAATCATAGTTGGTAGAGCCCTCTGAAATGAGTAAGGTCTGAACTATATACAGGCAAAATATTAATACAATAGAAGCATTTTTTACAAAAGGAGAACATTTGGAAAAAGGTTATTCTTAAGTTAATTTTTTCCAAAATATTGACTTAAATAATTTTTTATTTGTCATAATGTGCTTAAAATAATTTTATGCTACGTATTCTAATCTATGACACTCAAATATCATGAAAATTATACATTTATGGGCTTTTTTAAAATCATGGTTCCGAACGTAGTCGGAAACCTTAAGGGGGCATTATTAGTTAACGTTTATTTAAAACAGCTGTAGTATAATGTCCAACACTAACAAAACAAATTAAAAATGTAAGTTTAAGTCGAAATATTGCAGGTAGAAGAGTTGATGAAATAGCTGAGATTTTGAGAAATCATCATAATTCAATAATATTAACATTCTAAGACTACTTTATTGAAAAATTGATGCTATTCGAAATTTCACCCAACTAGTCGTTTTTTCACGAATGTAATGCAGATTTAAAAATAAGTGAAGAACTTGGAAACTACATTCATATTCAAAAACACAACCTCGGAGCTTATGCTTTCTAAATGAGTTTATATTTGTTTAGAAGAAATATATATTTTACCATTGGAAAAGTTGACTTGTCTTGCATGATGCCAAAAGCCTTTTAAACACAAAGCATTTTTTAAAAACTGTCACCAAAATTGAAAATTATATTGGAGAACATAAGACTTAATTATCGTCAGTTTGCTTCATTTCTGGCAGATATAGAAAATGAATACACTAATTTACTATATTATATGGAAATTCAATGACTTTCAAATCATAAAGTGATAAAATGATCCGTCAGATTGATGGACGACATTTTATTTTTCTTGGGAACAAACGTATTATGAATGTGCTGAATTAAAAGATGGAGAATGGATAAAGGACTTGGGCTTTCTCAGTTGATGTTACAAGTTATACATAAACATAATTTTAAGCTTCAAAGCAAAAATCTTGCTGTTACAACTCTATTTAATAATATTAAAAATTATGAATTTGGCGAAAATAAATAGAAAAAGAAAACTTGTCTGGCTTTGAAAGCTGTCAATATCTCTTGATTAAATCCCATGAATCCAAATTTTCTGAAAACGCTCACAAATTTAAATTGTTTGAAACGGAATAAATCGTTCTAATTTAAAAACCTCTGAGCTATAAGTTCGCCCATTTACTTCATCTCTGTCTATCGATATTGAAATTGCTGGTGAAATCTACAATATAAATTAGTTGGAAACCACTGATTCCTTGTGGAAACGAAAATCTATGGAAGTTTGAAAAAAAATTCTAGATTTTTATACATATTTATCAGTAGACCTGTTTTCTAAAATTTATTGTTTGTTATGCGAATAATGGGTATGTTCGGAAGCACTCATTTACGTGGGCAATTGTTTTCTCATTAATGAAAAGTAAAGACAACTCCAGAGAGTCTGACATATGTTTTTTGAAAAATTCACATTATTTTCATAGTTACAACCAATTGAAATACTTATCGACGTTTTTTTTCTTAAAATTTCTTCTCTCTGCTGTCGTAAAACATGGATAAACCCACTTCTAAGTTATATATTTCAAACATTCTAGTTGAGCCTCTGTACAGAGTAAGGTCTGAGATATATACAGGCAAAATATTATTATGATAGAAGCATTTTCACAAAAGCGAGAATATTTTGAAATGGATCATTCTATATTCATTTCTTGTCAAAATGTACTTAAATAATTTTTTATTGTAATACTATTCTTAAAGCAATTTTATATGCATTTTTTTAATCTAAGTGACACTAAATATCATAAATATTATCCATTTATACGCTTTTGCAAAATCAAGGTTCCGAAAGTAGTCGGATACATTAAATGCAAAACTACTTTTTAGTTGCCTTTATATTGATCTATTGTTGATCTATTTTAAACATTATTGTAAGATATATTCTTCTAAGTGTGTGTGTGAAATAGGGTTCATAGAAAATTGTTTCTTGTTCTATGGGTTTCACTAAAACACCTTCTTGTTTTAGCGGTTCGGTGAATAGAAAAAAATTGAAGACAACTGGTGTAGACCAATGAATGAATGTTTATTAGTGTCGCACAAAAAAACTACACTAGGAATATCGATCACAGACCTAGTAGCTATGAACAAGAGCTAAGTAACGAGGACGTGTACGTATGAGCTTCGACAGTTTTAAGGCACATTAGCCCCTCAATTTGGGGTGTCTCTAGCAGCTCAAGGACTTGAACTTGGGGCCGAAGTTCCTTCTGTCAATTCGCGGGTTCAAGCCCGTTAACATAACCCATTTACTACGCCCATGTTACAATCTACAATAAAATCATGGTGAAATTTTGAGGTGGAAAATTTGATCTACATAGTTGTTTACATTAAATTATTATTATTTATTACAGAATTATGGGTATTTGATTAAAAACTGAATTTTTGAAACCGAAACTACTGACAAAAGACTCTAAATTGCTTAGAAACAATTTACAAAAAATGATCTTCTCCGAAGAAAAAGGAAGTGTTAGAGAAAAAGGAATTGGAAATCAATAAAAATTAAAATAAATTCGAACTATAAATACTTAACATTTTTCAATTCAATTATCAATTTAAATGCTAAAACCTAATTAAATAATGCTGTTCTCTCATGATAGTTTTCACTTGTGTTTAACAACTTTTCAAAGTAAAAAGTCAAAAATTTAGCAATTTTACTTATATATTTCCTTTAAAAATAAACAGTTTATAAAATTGAATATTTGAAGAATGATTTATTTAAAAAAATAGTGAGTACACATTTTTATATGAATGACCTTTTTATGCCATGTTTCATGGCAAGTAAATATATACTTGAAGCTTGGAGCTTGACATATTTGGGAAACAACGCGAAACGATCTTCCATCCCATATAGAAATGTATTTGGGCCTTGAAGTGGAGAGGCCTGGATTAAGAGAGATTCTTCCTGATTGGTGGACTAAAAGTATCAGTGAGTTAACACTCTATTCGCTGCCTTGAAATTATAGAACATGAATTGAATTGGAAAAAAGTGCTTGTCTTAGTGGGTTGCAGATTGAGAATAATATTAAGAAAAGAAACATGAAAGTAAAATGACAAATTAGGAAATGGTCATTCGCCCCGAGGGTAATGACACAATTAATTTACTATGTGGGATTATACGAGTCCAGAAGGATTCTTCTGGGCCTCTTAGTATTGACACTGGGATTGTGTAATTTTCAAGATTTAAGACATTTAAGTTATTAGAATTTGGCAAATTATTGGCAAGTAAATATATATAGGATGTTTTAAGTTAAAAAAATATTTATTGAATGGATAAAAGTGATACATTTAATTTATCATATTCAAATTGTTTGTGAAATATTTCCTGTTGTACACATCATTCTTAAAATCTAGATAGAAAGTTTTCTTTAGAAATCTTAAGTAAACTTTTATCAGCTACTAATTAAAGAATTACGTTTTCAGAATTTATTTGAGAATATACATAGAGATTCAAAAGATTTATTCGTACATTTAGGTTTTCTAAAATTATTCAACGTAATATTTCATAAACGTTTTGAAATGGTTGATTAGTATGCTGTACACTAATGGGGGGAAATTACTGCAAACTGCACAGAATGTTTGGCATTTGTGAGATACTATTGCGTGTGTGTTATTTAAAGTATATATATATATATATATATATATATATATATATATAAATTTCTACAAAACACACATTCGCATTTTAGAATAAAAATAATGTACAGAAGATTCCTAAAGAAAATCACATATTTATTTATTCTCCCACGAAATATAATATGTTGATTTAGAGTTTAATGATTTAAATCTACGAGAACTTAATCTGGTTCAGAAAGAAGCAATTAATGTCGTGATGTAAGATATATAGTTAATAACTCTAGAATTATTGTTTTAAAGAAATGTTTTATTTCATTGAAAGCACTTTTGTATGTTATCTAGGATACTTTTTCTTTTCTTTTGTTTTCACTTTCTTTTAAACTTTACTGGCTGAAGAATTACTCCATATATTGCCTTAAATTTTTGTATCTCTATTTAATCTGTTTTCACATGCTTTCCCACGTACATAAGCACAGGTGCTCGAAAAATTTTTGAGAGAGAGAGAGAATGTGAATAACTATTACTAACTTTTGAGCTGCAAATACTATTCTTTCAAAATACTTTAAATAAAGTGATAAAATTTAAGAATTTTCATGACATTTATTTCTACGCATATTCACACATTTCAAAAAATTTATATAGCTTATAGATATAATGGATAAGTAAATTTTTCATAATATACCACGAAAAAAGGAAATTAAAAATATGTCTCATAAATCAGAGTCAAGAGTAATTTTTCGCACATGATGTCTAACTTGATGTACAGCAGCCAGGACGTTTTAAGGCATGGGTCAATTGGGCTCCAGACCCAGGTCTTCACCCTCATTCTCGACTAAGCCTTAGTAAGAGCATGGTTCGAATAATTTTAACGGTCAAATGTTATTTTCGGTTGTATTCTGCGAAAAATAGGAATTTCGGAAGATATGTCAACTGACTACAAGTGATGCCTGTGATCCATATATAGAGTTAGCACCATACACCACCGTTATCATTCAGTGGAGAGGGGGGAGTTGGTACAGCCGGTCTATGCGATTGTAAGTTATTCACGTTTATTTGCTCTGAGTTATTTTTTGTAGGAGTATTTGACAAAGTATACTATGAACTGTCTACTTATATTGGTTATAAATAGGGCCTACATTTGTGTAGTGGCCTAGGGCAAAGCGTTTTCAACCGTGAGCACCCCCTTAGAAGTCAGGACAAATATACGAGGGGGTGAGCTTACTGAAAGTCGAAAACAAAATATTATTTTTAAAATAAAATTGTTACTTACTGAAAGTAAACAAACAAAATACATTCTGCCATAATAAATACACTGATATTGCTACTTATAAAATGTATCAGTACTGCACAATGTAATTTATAATTAATTTAACAATAATGCTAAGAAAAGTTTAATAATTACCAATGACTTCATGGGCTTGTTGTATACGAAATTATATAGACAAACTATCACTTATCTTGGTAATTTGTACGGTTTATAATTAATCTCTTAACTGGCGATTCAAAGTTAGGCGACTCGCTTCCCAATGCCAATTATTTTCCATATAAGCAAGTATGGGATGTATTGGGGAGGGAAAGGAATAAAGAAGCAAATAATCTGAAATAAGTAGATCATTCGCAACCATTGTTATGATAGCAGTGCGCAGGAAAGATCGTACTTTGGAAAGACGTATATATACGTCCGGGGAAATTGATGCTTTGGCTGAGCGAGATGTTTATATACGCCGGTGGCACTTAAGAGGTTAAAGTCGTATCATAGTTTTAGCTTTAAAGTATAGTACCGATGAGAGGGACTCGAGGGGGAGGTATGGGGAATAATGGAAATAATGATTGAATATTGGGTCACGAATATTGAAACTTTGAGAAGCTCTGGCATAGAATCTACTTTCCCGTAAGGGCTCAGGGCCTTCAAGAAGTCTTAAGTCGTCCCTGACCGCAGCAAGGTAACAGTGGTGCTTCCGAATTTCTGAACCTCGGCAGGGACGCATAATGAATTACTTTTTTTAATTTTTTCTAAGAACATTCCTCTAAAATCTTTGACCAACTTAAATCAATTATAATCAGTTTAACCAATCTTAAACAATTCTTGAACTTCTAATAATTTTCAATGAGTAAATTTAATTTCATTAAACAGGGGAATTTGTATAATAATGTGAGGAGATAAATTGTGTTGGAGGACTTGAATCACACAAGTGTTTTTAGTAAAGATTGCTATTTATTTTGAATACTCAGTGTCGCGCACAGTATACGAAGAAAATTTTATGAGACAGGATATCGTCATATAAGGCATGTGGAGATGGTCGTTGAGAGACTCGAAATTACTAAAGCTCGAAATTTTTGTCAAATTGCAGCAAGACGTAAAATAGTACCATATTCTCAGATATTTTGAGAACTTCATGAGAACAAAGGAAACGGATTCTGTTTCCAGAAATCTACGGGGTTTTGGCCTCTTAGTATTGACCCCTGGTTGTGTAATTTTCAAGATTTAAGACATTTAAGTTTAGAATTTGGCAAATTATTAGCAAGTAAATATATATAGGATGTTTTAAGTTAAAAAAATATTTATTGAATGGATAAAAGTGATACATTTAATTTATCATATTCAAATTGTTTGTGAAATATTTCCTGTTGTACACATCATTCTTAAAATCTAGATAGAAAGTTTTCTTTAGAAATCTTAAGTAAACTTTTATCAGCTACTAATTAAAGAATTACGTTTTCAGAATTTATTTGAGAATATACATAGAGATTCAAAAGATTTATTCGTACATTTAGGGTTTTCAAAAATTATTCAACGTAATATTTCATAAAATTTTTAAAATGGTTGATTAGTATGCTGTACACTAATGGGGGGAAATTACTGCAAACTGCACAGAATGTTTGGCATTTGTATATTACCATTGCGTGTGTGTGCTATTTAAGTATATATATATATATATATATATATATAAATTTCTAAGCAAAACACATTCGCATTTTAGAATAAAATAATGTACAGAAGATTCCTAAAGAAAATCACATATTTATTTATTCTCCCACGAAATATAATATGTTGATTTAGAGTTTAATGATTTAAATCTACGAGAACTTCTATCTGGTTCAGAAAGAAGCAATTAATGGCGTGATGTAAGATATATAGTTAATAACTCTAGAATTATTGTTTTAAAGAAATGTTTTATTTCATTGAAAGCACTTTGTATGTTATCTAAATACTTTTCTTTTCTTTTTTGTTTTTCGCTTTCTTTTAAGCTTTGATTTAAGAATTACTCCAAATATTGCCTAGTTCTTTTGTATCTCTAATTTAATCTGTTCTCACATGCTTTCCCACGTACATAAGCACAGGTGTTCGAAAAATTTTGAGAGAGAGAGAGAATGTGAATAACTATTACTAACTTTTGAGCTGCAAATACTATTCCTTTTCAAAATATTTAAATAAAGTGATAAAATTTAAGAATTTTCATGACATTTATTTCTGCTGCGCATACATTCACATTTCAAAAATTTATATAGCTTATAGATATAATGGATAAGTAACGCTATAATATACCACGAAAAAGGAAATTAAAAATATGTCTCATAAATCAGAGTCAAGAGTAATTTTTCGCACATGATGTCTAACTTACGTACAGCAGCCAGGGACGTTTTAAGGCATGGGTCAATTGGGCCCAGACCCAGGTTTTCACCTCATTCTCGTCTAAGCCTTAATAAGAGCATGGTTCGAATAATTTTAACGGTCAAATGTTATTTTCGGTTGTATTCTGCAAAAAATAGGAATTTCGGAAGATATGTCAACTGACTACAAGTGATGCCTGTGATCCATATATAGAGCTAGCACCACACACACACTTTATCATTCAGTGGAGAGGGGGCAGTTCGTACAGCCGGTCTGTGCGATTGTAAGTTATTCACGTTTATTTGCTCTGAGTTATTTTTTGTAGGAGTATTTGACAAAGTATACTATGAACTGTCTACTTATATTGGTTATAAGTAGGGCCTACATTTGTGTAGTGGCCTAGGGCAGCGTTTCTCAAACTGTGGAGCACCCCCCTTAGAAGTCGTGACAAATATACGAGGGGGGGGGTGAGCTTACTGAAAAGTCGAAAACAAAATATTATTTTAAAATAAAAATTGTTAATTTACTGAAAGTAAACAAACAAAATACATTCTGCCATAATAAATACACTGATATATTACACTTATAAATGTATCAGTACTGCACAATGTATTCTATAATTAATTTAACAATAATGCTAAGAAAAGTTTAATAATTACCAATGACTTCATGGGCTTGTTGTATACGAAATTATATAGACAAACTATCACTTATCTTGGTAATTTGTACGGTTTATAATTAATCCCTTAACTGGTGATTCAAAGTTAGGCGACTCGCTTCCCAATGCCAATTATTTTCCATATAAGCAAGTATGGGATGTATTGGGGAGGGAAAGGAATAAAGAAGCAAATAATCTGAAATAAGTAGATCATTCGCAACCATTGTTATGATGGCAGTGCGCAGGAAAGATCGTACTTTGGAAAGACGTATATATACGTCCGGGGAAATTGATGCTTTGGCTGAGCGAGATGTTTATATACGCCGGTGGCACTTAAGAGGTTAAAGTCGTATCATAGTTTTAGCTTTAAAGTATAGTACCGATGAGAGGGACTCGAGGGGGAGGTATGGGGAATAATGAAAATAATGATTGAATATTGGGTCACGAATATTGAAACTTTGGGAAACTCTTGATAGAGTCACTTTTCCCGTAGGGGCTCAGGGCCTTAAAGGGGCTTAAGTCGTCCCTGACCGCAGAAGGTAACATGAAACCTCCCCGAATTTCTGAACCCCTCGGCAGGGGGACGCATAATGTGAATTACTTTTTTTAATTTTTTCTAAGAACATTCCTCTATAAAATCTTTGACCAACTTAAATCAATTATAATCAATTTAACCAATCTTAAACAATTCTTGAACTTCTAATAATTTTCAATGAGTAAATTTAATTTCATTAAACAGGGGAATTTGTATAATAATGATTAGGAGATAAATTGTTGGAGCACTTGAACCACACAAGGTGGTTTTTAGTAAAGATTGCTAAACTATTTGATTTAAATACTAGTGTCATGCATAATATACGAAGAAAATTTTATGAGACAGAATATCTTCGTTGTAAGGCATGTGGAGATGGTCGTTGGAGAGACTCGAAATTACTGAAGCTCGAAATTTTTGTCAAATTGCAGCAAGACGTAAAATAGTGCTACATATTCTCGGATATCTTGAGAACTTCATGAGAACAGAGGAAAACGGATTACCAGGATTACTGTTTCCAGAAATCTACATCAGAAAAACGTACATGAAGAGTTGTTATATCTGTTCCACTCACTCTTGCTCATAAAACAGATCATTCCGCATAGAGGAGAGAACGTCGATGTCAAGATAATTTGAAAACTATTTTAACGAGAACAACCATGATAAATTCAGATTCACACACACACACACAGCACAAAACCATTGATTAATCTGGGGGCAATCCAAAACCCTATATTCCTCCCCCCTACCAGCATCCGGTGCGACACCGATTTGTTAAAGACTTCCATGTGTCTGGCAGACACTCTATGATTGCTGCAAGGTAAGGAAGGAACTTTTAGATCTTGGAGCTTCAAAAGTATTCGCCTTTTTAGGTGTGCAGTTGGCTCCGATTTAATTTATATGGTCATTAACACTGCGACATGGTCGATCTTCGTTGACCATGTCGTGGGGTTTCAGCGTAAGTTAGAGGTGTGGGATTCTCGAAATGATGAGACATTTTAGAATTCTTAATATGACTTTTATTAAGAATTTAACTTAAATTATATATCGAACAAACTTATATATTAAGTGAGAATAAACCAAAACATGTAACGTAATTAACACAGATCGCGCAATTAGATCACTTATCAATATAATTATACTATATCCGCCTACTCTTAATCTCAATAATATATTCGCGTTCAGAATAAAATCTTCCTACCTCGGTTTCTATGCAACGTCCAATTCACTTCAGATATTTCTATAAGCTGGCGTACAATGGTATGTACCTTGGCTGAATGGCGATATTTTCGTGATTCTAGGTAAGCCGTCAATCAACACTTCTATCTTCTCTGAACTGAACTTTCTCTAAATTGCCATCGTGCTCACTAAAACTTCTGTCCTCTTAAAGGTTGTCTTATTTGACATCCTTCTTTTTACTTTTGGATTTGGGTCGGAAAAGTTTGTTTTAATGCCCCAAAGAACACAGGGTTTTTTAGAAAAGGACGGGGAGGCCCAAAAACCATCATCATGGATATATAGTTAATGCCTTTTTTTGAAATGAGAATTTTCACCGAGATTGGCGCCGCTTACAAATCTTGCTACTAGAGCATTTTTGGGGAAAGCTCATGGAAAATTAATTGAACTCACGCCCTTTCCTGGGCCAACTGGGCCTGAAAACACTGAATTTAAAAAAAGAGTGTAAAAAAAAATTTAAAAAAAAATTCAAAAAAAGTAAGCCTTTTCTACAAATAGTTTGAAAAATTACCAAAAGGAAAAAAAAAAAATTTCTCCCAAATTTATAAAAGGGATAATTTGTTAAAACTTAATTTTTTTAAAACACAACATTTTAAATTTAATTCAATTTTTTTCCCATTGTAAAACAAATATATTCATTGAATTGTCTTAAAATGACTCTTTACGCGATCTAATACGGTTTGGGTGACAAGGGAAAATGACATCATCGTATAACCTGTGCTTTCCCCAACTTCCCTACTAATTTAAAACAAATGGGGCTAATTTGTTTTGAAGGACATTAAAAACCCAAAAATGCACCTTGATTAGGAATTTTAAGCCCGACGGGTTTATATAAAGCGCATCCGATCCATGCTATGTGTGAAAAGCCCTTAGTAAAATAAGAAAACTTGAAGTGAGATGATTCGACTGAAATGCCAGTCCGTTTTGGTGCTATATTTGCTGAATTTGATTTTATTTTATTTTGATTTTAGGTTACCATCGCACTAAATCACAACGAGGGCTATACCCAAGGCATTGGAATCATGAAACTTAAAAAAAATTTTTTCACATGAGCTTAAATTAATGCATTGGTAATAATCATAATTTGGGGTTTTCAAAAAATTTTTTGGGTTCCCCAACTTCCCAAAAAATATAAAATCAAAATTTTTTGTTAACATTAGGACAAGAATATTGATGCATGAGAGTGCAATTAGTAGCTTAAGGGTGTTTTATTAATTTATAATAATTTGAAATGGAAAATGTCTCTTTCTTTGTTTTGAACTTTTCCAAAGAACAAAAAGTAGAACTAATGAAGACTAATGACTGAATAAATGACTTTCGTATCCATTCAACTGCAATTATGAAATCAATTAGTTTAATGAATGTGTATACGTAACGGTAGATATTGATATCAATACCCTAAAACACTCGATCCGGAAATTAAATAAGTAATTAAGAATTATGGCAACTTTAAAATGTTTCAATAATGCAGCTGTTTGATTAATGCAAAATCATAAAGAGACTCCTTTTTTTATTTTTAGAATAGGCCAGCCTTTTTCTAAAATTCTTTAGTTACAAAAGTATTAAAATTCTCAAATGTTTAATAATTTTCTACTGAAATTTAAATTATCGTATTTTCCTTTATATAATCCTAAGCGGCGTATTATCCGCAAAGCCTTTTTTTAAAGTAAAAAAAACGTATAATCCGCAGCGCCGTATAATCCACGGCAGTTTTTACGGCGAATAATCCAAAATATAAACTACCGATAATGAGAGTGTCATATAAAATAAAAAATACACAATATAATTAAAAATAGAAATAAGAAATTGTACAAAAACAAAATTTATTATGAAACGTCTTTTTATACAAATATGTATGATAATATTTTTTACGATAATCTCAATAAAACAGAAAAATTCTTTGCTACTGTCATTTATGTTTTGAGTTATTAAACAAAACATGGCACGCAGAAAAAAATCTTTCTTTCATTTTTTTTTTTAATTTAGCAAGTTAACAGCAAAAAATTAAGATCGAGACTGCTTTCCCACATTATCTCTTTCTTTTAAAATCCATTTATTTGTTTCTTCCTCTAATTCTGGCCATTGAGATTTTCCACTACGATCGGCTCTTTAAAGTAGGTCACAATTTTCGAAGTGGTCTTGCTTTTTCTCCACAAACGAATATTCGATTCGTCAACGTTGAAACACCTTGCTGTGTGTGTGTGCTTCCCGATTTCCCACTTCGGTATCCTTCTCTATACCTTTTAACTTGAAGTTTGCAGTATAATTTACACGCTTTTACTTCAACGTGAAGAAAACTTTCAAAGGGCGTAATAGCTCTAGTCAAGAGAAAATTGGAAATGGCGCCAGCGACTAGTAACTGTTTTTTCCTTCCGAGGAGCCGAATTCGTTTTTGAATGTAATCGGACGAAAACTAGTTATAACTGAAATACGTCAGCCGAGTCATGAAAGCGCCATTTATTACTTATTTTATAAAACATAAACGGCATATCTTTCAAAACTTTATTGTTAGCTTTTCTGATCTAGAATGTTTTTTCTCAGATAATCCGAGGCGGCTTATAATACGCACAACAAAATTTGAAACTTTTTTAACACATAATCCGTGGATTATATACAGGAAAATACGGTATTGTGAATCAAACCTTTATTTTTCTGTTAAAATGGCGTAATTATAGGGGTTAAAAAATAGATAAAAAGATTGTCATGAAAAATATTATTTTAAGTGTATGAGATATGTGCTACTTATTTTTAATTGACGTATCTTATCCTGAATTAAGGTATTTCTAACAAAAGAAGTTATGGCTAAATAAGAATGAGTGAGTGTCCGATTAACGTCTCACCAAGAAGCTGCACGAGTTCAATTGGCGACAGGCCTAGTAATTTTGTACCAGTTTTTTGCTGTATCCATGACACCAGCTCTGGCATAATGGAAAATGCTGTGTTGGCTCAAATTTATTATTCAGTGTCTGACAAAGATTATGAATCGCATTTTCTATATTAGCAGTTCTTTTTCTTATAAATCATTTTCCTCTAAAAACACAGATCACGTGTACGTATTCAACACTATGATTTAGAACCTTTGTTTAACCCTTTATCTCGTATTATGATGTGAGTGGGCGCCAGGTATCGAGATCGTGGCTTTGCCTTGTCACAGTTCGAGCGAGTACCGCCGTGTAGAACAGCGATGCGCGTTAAAATCTGTCGAGCTGAAACGTCTCCCGTTGATTGTGGTAGTTGGGAGAGTGCCAGCTCGTAGTAATCGTCCCGTCGCACTTGACCATGGTTCAAAGCCGTGGTCCGTCGCCAAAAGCCTCGTGTAGCTGTTTCTGGTGCGACGTTAATATTCAATCAATCAATCAACTCGTATTATGATTTACTGCAGTTTTCTTTTCCCGCACTGTTTATTTTTCTCTTTTTGAATCAGGGAAAAATAAGGGATATGTATAAACAAAGTAATCAACAACTCGGGGAAACTTAATCCATTAGAGTTAATTAATTAATGAAAGATATATTCAACTGTAAAAGTAATTATGCACACTGTTAACTTAAAATAAATGGTCAAATCGTTTTCTAAGGTCTTTATTAACATAGAAAAAAAATAAGACACTTACTTTTTGACATTAGCTATTTTTTCGGAACAAAAATTATGGTTTCGTCCACGTCACTTGACCATGGTTCAAACTACGTGGTCCGTCGCCAAAAGCCCTCGTGTAGCTTCGAACAGTGCGACACAATATTCAGTCAATCAATCAATCGGAACAAAAAATACAACTTCGCAATCCGCTGAAAACGCCGTCAGCTGAAAATGCAATTTCTGCTTAAAACTATTCGTCTTTCCCGCTGAAATACTCATGATAGAACCCGTGCTGCCATATATCTTGGAAGAGTGGATTTAAAAGAATATTCTTGCTAAGTATTGTGTCAGAGTATTCGTAAAAATGGTTATTCTATGTAATTTTAAAGTTAGTGGTGTACTTATAAGTACCGTCGGTAGATAAAGGGTTAACATTATTATTAAAACCTTCTGTATAGTCTTGTTCAGGAAATTTGGGTAAATATGCAAACTCTCTTTAATTTGAACATCAGAATATAGTTTAATTATTAAACTTAAGGCACAGCAATCAAAAGATTAAATATTTAATTAGCTATAAAATGGATTATAATAAAATAATAAATGCTTAAATTAATTGCATTTTATAATCGTTTGTGTTAAGAATTCTGATAATGGACTTCTAATAATCCTCGATAAATGTATCTGCGATTAATGTTCGTAAGTGAAAATAGGTTATTTTGACTATTCATTATCTGCTTAATTTCACAAGAATGTTAAAATCCATCATTAGAGAATTCAATTTAGGAGTTAATTAACTCAGGTTATTTATTGCTTAGCTAGCCAATTAGATGAAATTTTTCTGAGTAATTAGTAGTAAAATCAATTTTATCCAACTGCGATAACAGCGAAATATATTGTATGTCTCAAATTTTGACGACATTACGTAAATTAACGGGGGAGTAAAAAAATAATAAACTAAGAGTAATTTATTTTAGTAGTCCACATTTTTAAATCTAGCTTTTCTGATACTGAATTCTCATTTTTCATTATCAATGTAAAAATTGTTTTATCTACTTTTTACTTGGTTATCCAAACATTTTTTGACTTGCATTTTAAGTCACTTTCAAAGTAATCTTGTGTTTTGTGTTTATTATATTTTTGATCTCATTTATTTTAAGTACAATAACAAAACACAAGGAGAAAAATAATTTCCATTCTTATACTGGTTTATCATGTGAGAAAAAGAAATTAGTATTTCAGTCGTGAAATAAAGGATGCATGTGGGTGTATAGTTTATGAATAAACTTTGTATAAATTTTGCTCTTTTCCTAGGAATTGTTCCTAATGAATAAAATTAACTTCATCAAAACACAAATCTTATTTATTTTAGTAGTTCAACGATGTACAGTAAGACCCCGCTTAACGCGGGGGATACGTTCCATCAAAGTAGAGCGTAATGCGAAACAGCGCTAAACGAGGCTATTTTAACATGAAAATAATGGGGTTAGGGGAAGAAGGATAGAAAATTCGCGTTAGGTATTAAATTTAATAATTATGTTTTTTTTTAAATAAAAATAAAACCAAACATTTATTTCCTACAAAAATAAGGCCGCGGTAGCCGAGTGGTATAGGTATCGGACCTGGTTTGCCTTTGTCACGAGTTCGAGCCCTAGTCCCACTAAAACCCGCCTTGGGGGCAGCGATGCACGTTAAATCTGTCGAGAGCTGAAACGTCCTCCCGTTGGTGGGGTTAGTTAGGAGAGAGGGTGCTGCAGTGTCGTCCATCATTGACCATGGTTCAAAATTACGTGGTCCGTCGCCGAAAGCCCTCGTGTAGCTGAGCAGTGCGACGTTAATATTCGATCGATTAATCAACCGACATTGTGTGTGAGTGGGGTTTCTGAATTAATCGTCTTATTTTTGGATCTTTTGAACATTTAAAGTAGTGAGTATAACTTTTATATATGTTTCCGTTCCTCATATCTTAAGTCTATAAGCGTACTTGTTATTTTAAATAAGATATATTAGCTATATAAGTGAGTTACGTCTGATGTTACACATACGATGCATACAGATGCGGCCATAACACTGTAGCAATAAGGAAACAAGAGTGTGGGGCATTTTCCCTCTTTACTTGGAGGAAGACGCCACATGATTCAGAAATAAAGGAAATAAACTTCAAAATTTGTTTTTTTTTTAAAAAATTTGTAACACTGTATACTATTGTATAAAATATAAACGTAATTAATAATAATTATAATTTATAATACTTAAATGCAATTAATGATAACTGTTCTATCACCACTTTCTCCAAGCACAGACACGGAGCCGATTTTTCTTCAGATCAGAAAACGCGCCAAAACCCGTAAAAAATTAACTTAAAGTTTGTGAGAGAAAGAGTAACTATCGGAAAAGGGTAAATTAAACAAATAACAAGAAACCTTCGAAGAAACAGAAGAAAGAGACGTTAGTTTTTCATCCCAAAAGAACGATACATGGACGTTTTTGGGGGAAAAATAAGACGAGTTTTTTTGGTGTGTATAAAGAGTATTTTGCTAAAAAATCCCAATTCGGATTGAAGCACTGAATAAACAAATGGTCGCACGAAGATTGAATGAAAAATTTTTTTCACTGAGGAAAAATTAACCTTTTGTATTATTTCTAGCAAACTAATTATGAAAGGACTTAATGGGGAGTAGGAAACCTCTATTTCTCTCTATACCGACATTGTTAAATTGGCTGTTTTCCATGAACCTTTTTTCAAAATTTGTTATATGTACATGTTTAAAATGTTTCGTACAATTAAGTACACCTTTTTCCTTATACTGTTTGGTTTTTTAGGTTGAATTTTATTTATAAAATATTTTTTTTTCAAACATGGGGAAAATTTACCCATTTTTTTACATAAAAAAAAAATTTTAAAGCCATTTTTGGTGTTTTCCAAAAAAATCATTTTTGTATATTTATTAAACATAAAAATATATTAAAAAAATTTTACCCGTGGAACATAAATTTTTTAAAAAAAGAATTTTTTTAAAACAAATTTTTTTTTGAGATAAAAATGAAATTTTTAAAGTAAAACGGGGAGATTTTAATCGGAAGGGAAAAAAAAAAAAATTTTAAAAAATAAAGGCTCAATTTACAATAAAAAACATGTTTTTTTTCGTTTTTCAGATTTCAACAAGCAAAAAAAGGAAATTTTCATTTTTTTGCCATTTTAAAATTTGGGGGGCCCTTTTAAAAGATTATTTAAAATAGGTTTTAAGGGTTTCTACTTACCCTAGAGGTTAAAGTAAGGTATTTTTAGAAAGATTAAAATCCATACAATTTGAAAATGTGAAAATCTCAAATAGTCAAAAAATAAGATTTTAGCTTTCCAACACTCCTTATTTTTTTGGGGTTTTTTTTTTTCTTTTTCTCTATAGTTGTTGTTGCTTCATATTTAATTTTCTAATGTTTACCTTATTATTATTTTTTTATTATTATTTACTGTGGTGTTGTTGCATTCTACTCCGTGACTGGTGGCATCTTTCCCGTATTTGGGGGAATATGCTACAAGTAAATGAATTTCTTTAACATTAAATTTATAATTTATTTTCATACTAAGAAGAGAATCAGTTTGTACATGCAACCATTTAAAAATTGAAAAATAAAGCGTACTTTTTTCATGGTCTTGTCATTTCAATTTTCAATGAACTAATCGAAAAATCCTTAAATCTGTGGCGTCTTCCCCAGAACTACCTTAATTTTCGACAATTTTATTCAAGTTTATGTCCGTTAAGACGTCTTGGATTTTGACGAATTAAAAATTCTTCTCTAAGAAAAAAAGTAATTAAAAATAAAACAAAAATTCAAGCATTTAAAATTATTCATTTTAAATATCACTTATTTTATGAAATATTTATTTTTTTTACTGAATGACAAACTGCGAATGTAATATTTTTCAAACACAGCTAATTATGATCAATTTGGATTTATAATAAAAAATAAAAATACTAATTGTAACAATATGAAATTATAATTCAAAATAAGCAAATGTGAAATTTAATATCTTAGAAAAGGTAATTAGTTTGTCTTTTTTACATATTTTTCAGTCATGCATTTCTTATATTTCATCCAGAAATTAATACCGAAATTTTTCAATTAGTATTCAACATTTCACTCGAAACTCACTTCTTTCTGCTCTTTTTTACAATTTTATGGTAAACATATATATATGTAGGAGATGTGTGTGAGGGTTTTTACCAGGGACGTCTTGATTTATGGGCCAACTGGGCCCAGGGCCTCGAAACAAGGGGGGCCTCGCCTCATTCTCAACTCAGCCTTAATAAGATCATGATGCGAATAATTTCAGTGGTCAAATGTTATTTTCGATTGTATTCTCCAAAAACTGGGAATTTCGGAAAATATGTCAACTGGCTACATGTGATGACCGTGGTTCATGCATAGATCTAGCACCATACCCCTTCATTATTATTCAGTCGAAAGGGAGCAGTCGGTCGAGCCGGTCTGTGCGATTGTAGGTTGTGACGGCTCTATCCCAATCTTTTTACTAACTATCATCTTGAGGAATTTTGGTCCTTAAACATTATTTTATTAGAACGATTCCTCCGAAGAAGGAAAAGTGAACATGCAAATTAAAACTGCTATATAAAGTCCAGGCTTTCAGGGGTGAAAGAGAGAGATAGCACAGACTGCTAGCGGAGCAGTGATTAATCAAATTTAAAGTGTAAAGCAAATAATTAATAATTGATAATTGCAATTGAGGTGATGATCTTTCACTTGAGCTTTAATCTGCATTAGATAGCTATGAGGGTGGAGTAATAGAATTGAAGTAAGTGTTACAAGCAAAATTAAAGTCTTCTCATACCCAGTACTTCGTTAGTTTTCTTCCTATTGATTAATTGGGTGCATCTCTTAGCTTTGATCGATAGAGTTTGTGTTGTTGTTTGTGCTGTAAATAAAATAAGGAATTTTGAATATGACTAGTCCTGGCTTTTAAATATGTCCCTTTCTCCTACACTTTTAGACGTGGGGGCAAGATCCTTACAAAGTCGTACACATTTATTTGCTCCGAGTTATTGTATGTACGAGTATTTGGCAACGTATATGATGTACTGTCTAATTATATATATATATATATATATTTAAATTTTATTACTATTATTCCTCTCCTTTGGACATTCATTATTGTTCTCTTTTTATAGCTTCATTTTAATATATTATCAGGTTTTTCTTCCACGTGTTGTATTAGGCTTAACTTTTCAACTTAAGTTTTTTTTTCCCTATTATGTCGAAAGTTTCTGCTGTACGGCGAAGGTTGGATCCATAAAGCATTGCTAACCCTAATTCGCTGGCCTAATTCAGCGACAGATTTAGAAATCATAATAGGTCTCCAGTTTAGTCCAAAGACTTTTTTGTATCTACATTTGTTTTGTCTGGTGAATTCCAATTTCTTCCTGCTTTAGCACTGTAGGTTTTAGTACTTCTTCACTTTTATTTTATATTACTATGTATATATTCATATATAAATATTCATATATAAATATTCATATATACATAATCATATATATATATATATATATATATATGAGAAGATCGTTGTTATTTTTTATATATGTTTTTGAATGTTGTTATAGATGAAAGCATTCCGGAAAGTGATATGATAATATTTACTTTTTGTTTATGATTGTTTTTTAGAGACGGGGTCACGTTATACAAGAAAACACTTGCAAAAATACAGGCAGCAAAATTTGTGAAAGGCAAATGCTTCTCATTCATAATCATACTATTCTTATCATATTATTAAAGAACGTTCTTAAACAATCTTAGCACTCTAAATCATCTAATTCGGAGGATGATGAATTTTAGTCCCCTTTCGACCATGAAATAATTGAATTTTATCATTATTAATTAATAATGAAGATCTACCTTTAAAACCCAAATTTTTCCTTACAAAATTTTTCTCTAACAACAATCTTTTATATTATCATTTCTGTATTTTGTGAAACACATAATTGCAAAAAAGTTTTACAATTAACTAAACATTATGTTCAGCCATACATTTACATTTATTTTGAAACTTATGATTAAAACATATTAAAAACCGATTGAAATTTGATACAATTCTCTGCGTACAAAATATCGACTTTTACATAATAAGTAAGAGATTTAAGTCTTTGCTACACATTTTCGAATGATTTGTATCATCTGACAAAACTTGTATTTAAAAATGTATTTAGTTAATGAAATTTTGGTCCAATTTAATGCCTCTTTTTTATAAAATAAGGAAATGTTAGTTGAAATGTTAAAAAGAAATAAATGTATAAGCAGGATATATATGACATATCGTGTTATATTTAAATATAAAAAAAATATACACTGCTGTTTGTAAAAAATGCAACACCACGAAGGAATCATCAAAATTAAATGAACTTTGCAGCAAATATCAACTATAGGATGTTACGTAAAATAATAAAGTTTCAGAGCCACCATGCATACGTGGCCTTCACCGCGCCCTCTGAACTGATGCTGAAAGTGTATAAATAGAGGGCCGTAGCCGGACGTTGAAAATAGATAATGATTATTTGTTAGTGGCGAGCGTCTAAGTATGACTCCACGACGAAATAAGGAGAAATTCAAAACTGGGGTTCGAAAGGGGTCATTATCGATTGGGAAAGGGCGATTTTCCTTTCCGGGAATAGGAGCTGCATGCAGGGAACAGTTCCCCAAATGATGCGAGTGTAAAAACAGTGAACCGACGAGCACCGAACAACCGGCAGTGGCCGATAGAAGGGGACGTCAGCGCGCAATGGTCGACACCTGCTCCGCATGGCGGTGAATGACCGTACAGCTTCCTCCAGGCAATTGGCAGCACGTTCGTCTACTTCTACAGGTGTACTTATGTCGGCTTCGTCAATTCATCGATGTCTGCTGGATTGCGTGCAAGGTTGCCTTTATACAGGATTCCCCTCATAGCAAACCATTGACGGCTGCGTCTGCAATGGGCTCATGAGCACAGAGCCTGCAAGCTGATTGGCATCAAGTTGTTTTTCAGATAAATCACACTTTAATTTGTGGGACCATGATGGTCGTATTCATGTTAGACGCTATGCTGGTGAATGCTGTCTTCAGGAGTGTGTTATCCAACCACATATGGGTCTAACACCTGGAGTTATGGTTTAGGGTGCGATTTTGTTTTGTGGACGATCCAATTTGCTGTGAATTAAGGGTAATCTCAATACCAACAGGTACGTCCGTGAAGTGCTACAACTCGAAGACGTTCCCTTCCTTCAAGGCATCCCTGGAGCTTTCTTTCAGCAGGATAATGCATGCTCATATGTTGCAAAGACTGTTCGAGACTTCTGTTCAGCACAACGCATGCAACTTCTTCCTTGGGCTGCTTATTCGCCGGATGTCACCTTAGAACACGTGTGTTATTTGGTTGATCGGTGTCTCGCTCGCAATCCGCGTCCTGCAGCTTCAAAAGACTAACTTTTGCTGCGAATACAAGCAATATAGATTTCTCTTCCACAAGCAGACATTCAAAATCTGTTTGACTCCATGTCACGTCGTATAGCAGCACTTATTGCAGCGCGGGGAGGCTACACCAAATACTGATTTCGGACACTTAATATTATTTTTTTTGCTTTGAAAATTGTGTCATTTATTTTTATTAATACAAGTCGTTTATGCATTACATTTCATTTATTTCTGATGATTCCTTCATGGTGTTGCATTTTCTTACTAATAGAAGTTTAAATAAACACGAAATAAACAAATGAATGAAACGATCTTAGTTTACAATCTGAAACCAGTCGGCAGTCGGGTATCTTGCCTATTAAATTTTATGGTATTTCTTAAAATGAGAAAACTTTATAAATATTTTCACAACTTTAAACGCGATTTTCTGTGTGTGTGTGTGATAACCAGAAGAAGATTTATTCTTTATACTTTGATAAATTTATGTATGTTCTTAATACTTATTTTATAGTCTTTTGTTAATGTTTTAAATTTGAAAATAATCAGCATTCTGAATAACTATTATATATATATATATATATATATATATATATATATATATATATATATATATATATATATATATATATATATATATATATTTATATATTTACTAAAACAAAAAAAAAGAATACAAATACTTAACTTTTCTTAAGCTATAGAAAAGTAGACGCACTCCAGATTTTCTTCGAATCAACGACTGAAAGAAGATAGCTTTTAGTTCTTTAACACAAATGAGCAAAGGGGATCATTCTGAACAAAAGTCCGAAATTTCTGTTATCGGTTTTCCATTTTCCTTGATGCGAAGGTGCAGAGAAATGATTCAGAGTAACATTTGTGGGAAAGAGAAGTAAAGATTTTGATACAGAGTTATCCGGAATGGCCACTTTGGTCAAATTTCTGTTTTTCTTTGTGACTGAAAAAATACCCCCTTTCAGACAATATTTAGATACTTTTTAAAAGGGAAAAAAAAACATTCTCAAGTGAAGAAAATATTTTCTAAATTGGGTTTCCTTTTTGAGTTACCTTATTTTTTTTAGAATAACATCACGGGCTTGACATTGAGAAAATTTGAAATGAAGGTATTTTTTTGGATTGAAGGATAAGAAATCTTTGATAGGATGCTAGAATTGGTTTTTTTAGGTTAATTTTGATATTTTTGAATAAAATCATCGGCCTTTTTTTTTTTAAGAGAAAATTTTAAATGAAGGTATTTTTTGGTTGAAGGATAAGAAATCTTTGATGGATGCTAGGTGGGTTTCTTTTAGAGTTTTTGATATTTTTTTGAATACACATCATCGGCCCTTTTTTTTTTTTACATTGGGAAATTTTAAATGAAGGTATTATTTGGGTTGAAAGGGTAAAAATCTTTGATAGGGTGCTAAATTGGATTTCTTTTAGAGTTACTTAATATTTTTGAATACACATCATGGCACTTGTTTTTTTTTTTTTTTCATTGGTTTGTGGGGATTATTTGGATTGAAGGATAAGAAATCTTTTATAGGGTGCTAGAATTTATTTTCTTTTAGAGTTCTTTGATATTTTTTTTAATACAAACACGGCACTTGTTTTTTTTGAAAATTTGAAATGAAGTATTATTTGGTTGAAGGATAAAAATTTTTATAGGATCTGAATTTGGGTTTCTTTTTTGAGTTACTTAGATATTTTTTTAGAATACACATCATCGGCACTTGTTTTTTTTATTGGGAAAATTTTAAATGAAGGTATTATTTGGATTGAAGGATAAGAAATCTTTGATAGGATCTTTGGGTTTTTTTTAGAGTTCCCCTTTGATATTTTTTGAATACACATCATCGGGACTTGTTTTTTTTTCTTGGGAAAATTTTAAATAAAAGGGATTATTTGGTTAAGGAAAGAAATCTTTGATGGATGCTGAATTATTTCTTTTGATTACACTTAGATATTTTTGAATACACAAAAAAAGCTTTTTTTTTCATTGAAATTTGAAATGAAGGGATTATTTGGATTGAAGGATAAGAAATCTTTGATGGAATTTTAAATTTTTAAAAATTTCAAGTATTTAAAATTTTTTGTTCCAAATCTTGTTTCATGAATATATAAATAGCGAATATATTGTAATATTATAGTAAAATCAAGGCAGTGGGAAAGTAGCTCACTGTTTTTCATTATTTTAATTTACACCATAAAAACTAAATGTAAGCCATTAATGAATTATTTATAATGCACACAAAATTATACACGATTAAAATTCTCAATACAACATATTTCTTTAAAATATCTCATTCGATTTATATACAGTTACTTGGATCAAAATGTTTATTCTAAATTTTCACTCAACTTGTTCAGAATTCAAAATGTTCTACTCAAAGGAATCAGAACATTGTTTTTTGTGCTGCTAACCAATAAGAGAACGGCTTACAGTTACAATAAAATATCTATCATGTACACAACATATATTGAGACAGAAACAGAAATATCTTTACTCTCATAGTATAAGATGCATTCAACTAACACATATTATGCAAGCATCATTTTTGATAGATTCATTCTATTACTTAACAAGCTACTATTTTGAATATACTTTTAAAAATACATTTCAAAAACATCATTTTAACTTACTATTAATAATTGCTACTAAGAAATATATATAGCATAATGAAATAAAATATAATAAAAAACAAGTTGTAATTCATACAAAGCTAAGAATGAAGGAAATTGGATTTTAAAAACATATCAAAAACCGACAAAATATAAGTAAAATAAATGGTGCAAAAGAATATTCTATTATGATTGGATAAAAACAGAAATTGTAAGAATCTGAGGTGTTGAGCTATTAAAATTGAAAGTACCAAAAGCGTCATTGGACTAAAATGGAGAATTATCATGATTTCTAAGGCTGTCACTGATTTAGGACAATATTTTATGGATCCACCTTCCCCATTCAGCAGAAATGTTCAACATAATAGAAAAACAGTTTTCTATTGAAAAATAGGCCTATATCTATCTGCACGTGGGATGAACACAAAACAGTGAAATAAAATGAATATATGAATAATGAGAATAGAAAAGGTTTTCAATAGAAATGAATATTAAGGGAAAATTTCATAATAATTAACAAGAAAAAAACAAGATAAAAGCTTATATGTATTTATGCTAACCAATAAGTTTTTTTTTAAACTATGCATTCAAATTGGAACAACTCGCGTGCTAAATGATGTGTTCAATGTTGATGCATCGAATCAAAAATACATATATACCTATGTATATCTGGTGTTTAGACTCTTTAGTTATATTGAAAAATATGAAAGTCCCTTAAGTTAATGATTACACGTCATGCCATAAAATAGAGACCCCTATTACTACAAAGCTACATGTATTTTCTCTTATAAATATTAGCCCTTCTAAATTTTTTATTTTAAATTGATTTTATTTATGGGCTTCTTATTAATTCAGTGTTTTCTCTCAATCCCGTATTCATTGGTGAAACGATTTTCATCATGTTTTGAAATTTGATTTCGATTCTGGAGACGAAAAGTTTTCATAACAAGACATTTTTTAGTCTCTGTTTTAATGTGATTTTTATTCCATTTAAAAAATATTCTGTTCTAAGAATTTCTTCTAACGAGATAGCTATTTTTATTTTTCTATTGGAATTGCTTCTTGCACCATACGATGGAAATCTGAGGAATCTGGGATGATGGGCTGTCTAGTAAGGGCAGGCTGCTTAAAAATCTTTAGCACAATGTGAATTTAATATCGATGAGAATAAGTTATTGGCTAAATAAAAAAATATGCAGCATGTTCCCTCTATCCATTAAAGTATTTTTGGTACACTGCCTCGCATTTCAGAATTCCATTGCAGTTTTTAGGCTATTTCAATCTTTAAACTGTTTCAGTTAAACTCAAGTAAACACGTACCAGAGTCGTTCTATAATGTTTTATTGCCCGATTTGTTGCGTATGACACATTGAATCTACAAGAGATTTCTGGCCACGTTCTGTGAAGCATTGCAGTATAAATCAACGCTGTAATTCCATTTTTCAAATAATTAGTGTTGCGAATTGGAGATTGATAAACAATGTTTTTCACGTATCTCCATTAAAAGTCTAAAGGTGATATGTCTGGAGATCTAGGTCACCACAGTACTGGACTTCCTCTTCCCATCCATCACCCATTGAATTTTCCACACACACACACACACACACACACACACACACACACACACACACACATTGTTATGAAGTCCTATTGAAAGTGACTTGAGAAAGTTGCAAAAAGTGGATTTTGCGCTATCTAGTTTGCACATTTCATAAAACAAAAAGTTTAATCTTCTTTATAAGACATAAAAAAACATAAGTGAAAATCTTTATTTTTAAGGTATCCGACTGCGTTCGGAACCGTGATTTTAAAAAGGCGTATAAATGGATAATTGTCATGATATTTAGTGTCACTTAGATTAGAATACATGTATAAAATTATTTTAAGGACATTTTGGCAAAAAAATTATTTAAATACAATATTTTGGCAAAAAATTAACTTGGAATAATTTTTTTTCCAAATTTTCTCCTTTTATGAAAAATGCTTCTATTGTAATAATATTTTGCCTGTATATTATTACAATAGAATTTTTGAAAATTCACATTATTTTCAGAGTTACCCCCAATCTAAATAATTATTGGCGTTTTTTTCTTAAAATTGATCCGCTCTGTTGTCGTAAAATATGGATAAACCCTACTTCTAAGTTATATATTTCAAAAATTCTAGTTGAGTCTCTGTACAGAGGTCTGAGCTACATACAGGCAAAATATTATTATAATAGAAGCTTTTTCACAAAAGGAGAACATTTGGAAAAAAAATTATTCTAAGTTAATTTTTTGCCGAAATATTGTATTTAAAAATTTTTTTTTGTCAAAATGTCCTTAAAACAATTTTATAAATGTATTCTAATCTAAGTGACACTAAATATCATGAAAATTATCCATGTATGGGCTTTTTTAAAATCATGGTTCCGAACGTAGTCGGATACCTTAAGTTATTTTTGAAAGTGTAGTCATACTTTTCAGACACCAAATAGTAAAATTTCAACATAAACCGAAAGAGAATCATTCAAATACAAACGAGGAAAATGTATTTAAAGTTTTATAATCATTTTAATTATTGATAATTTTTTTGTTAAAGAAATCCTAGATTATATTGCTTTGTCCTTTACCTCCAGATGAATACTGTTATTATATTTTTATCATATTGTTTAATTTTGAAAAGTTTTTTTAATTCATATGTTTAAGATAAAAAAAAATTACTGCATAACTCAAAGTTGTATTCTTTTCTCAGAAATAAATTCGAGTAAAAGCTTTTAGCAAAATACCGATTTAATGAAGCTCTGCTTTTCAAACGTATTACAATTATGAAAACAAAAGAAATATCTCAGAGATGAATTTCTTTTATGAATTATGAAATGTGAAGTATTGTATTATATTTTAGAATTGAGTACTCTTTACTTAGATAATGGAAATAATATTAAAAAGTTAAAGGGTTCAGTGATATTTTATTTTATTTAATTATTTTTGTTACAAGAATTTTCTTTTCCGAAAAAATCTAGTAGAAAAAATGAAAAAACAATACTTTTAATTGATGTTAATCAGAAAAGTTTCCAAAAATATTTTTTTACTGCAAAATATTTTATAGTAGACTTTAACATATGTATTGAATTATCTCATTTTTAATAACAGGACACATTTTATAATTAATTAAAACGGAATATTTTTTTAAGAAAAAAATATATTTCTATCAAATAATATCTATATAATATATTTCTATCAAAAATATTTTTATGATCTATAAATCATATAATTTATAGTTCAAGGAATACTTTTCATTCAGGAATTTTTCTTAAAAGAATATGACCAATAACTCAGACACATTAAATTACTCTCAGAAGTAACAAAGAATGTTCTCTAATAATCTAAATTATTTTAAAAAATCTAGTCATATGTATTTTAATTTACTCTAATTATGTATGTAAAATGTTTTAATGTAGTGTTTCTCAAACTTTCAATAGTTGCGACCCAATTTTCAATCACAATTTTCATCACTACTCCCTTCACACATAAACAATGTATTGAATGCAATAATAATGTACTTTGAAGTTAAAGCAACAATAATTGTAAACAGTAGAAATTATCAAGATTAGTATTAAGGTATCCGATTACGTTCGGAACCGTGATTTTGCAAACGCACGTAAATGATAATATTTATGATATTTATGTCACTTAGATTAGAATACATGTATACAATTGCTTTAAGGACATTACGACAAAACATTATTTAAATACAATATTTTGGCACAAATTACTTGAATAACCTTTTTCAAATGTTCTCTTTTAAAAATGCTTTATTATATTAATATTTTGCCGGTATTCAGCTCGGACCCTCTACTAGGTTCAACCAGAATTTTTGAAATGCATAACTCAAGTCGGTTTATCTATGTTTTAAGAAAACAGAAGGGAGAAATTTTAAGAAAATACGCCGATAATTATTTCAAATGGTTGTAACTCTGAAAATAATTTGAATTTTTCAAAATCACTCTTGAGCCCCTGTACAGAGGTCTGAGCTATATACAGCCAAAATATTAATACAATAGAAGCAATTTTTACAAAAGGAGAACTTTTGGGAAAAAAAAGGTTATTCTAGTTAATTTTTGCCAAAATATTGTATTTAAATACTTTTTGTCATAATGTCCTTAAAATAATTGTATACATGTATTCTAATCTAAGTGACACTAAATATCATGAAAATTATCCATTTATGCTCTTTTTAAAATCATGGTTCCGAACGTAGTCGGATACCTTAAACTTTGTATATTATAAGACCAAGCGAGTCACTAGAAATTATTAAACTTGTTCTTAGTTTAGTATTGATAGATTAATTATCAAATACGTTGTGCGCAGTACTGATACATTTATAAGTATATTATATCAGTTTAAATGGGTTTTTTTTTTAAGTCAGAATGTGTATTTTGTTTTGCTTCTTTCAGTAAATTTATAATTTTTTAAATCTTTTACTTTCGACTATTCGATATGCTCACGCCTTCCTCGTATTAATATTGCCCGCCCCACCGTTTGAGAAGTACTGTTTTGATGCATTGATTTTTCTGTAGGCAAGAACTCAATCATTAGTATTTTGCATAATCTTTTTATGTCATTATCCTATACTATATTGCTCCTTTTCAGTAATTATTATTAACAATTCATCTCCCCTTAATATAAATGATTATATTTTTTTATTTTTGTTTTTACAATTAATCCCTTTCCAATTGCTTCGATAGAAAAGGATCAATTTGTGGATGATATCCAAATATATCAAGTTTAATGAATTTCATGTTATAAAGCGCTACCTTCCTAACAATATTTGAATCACGTTCGTTTCAATTTGGCGAAAGATAAATTAGTCATACACACGTTATGTATCGTAATGAATTTTGAAGTTTGCCAATTCTGTTTCAAGTACAATTGGATTCATGAAATGAAGCTCTGGATTCAGAGAGGCATGCATAAATATTTTAAAATTGGAAATTGTAGCTAGATTAATTTTAGACCGGATTTGCATGTAATTTGTTATTGGAACACACGCATCAACATATTGAATTATGTTCACAAACAAACAATAGAACTATTTTATAGAATATTTGTGTTGGACTTATTATAATGACAAAATTTAACATTAAAAAAACTGCGTTTAAACTTTATTACGTAATTGCAGCATTACTTTTCAATGTTCTACACATATATTTATACATATAATTATTGTAAAACATCTACAAAATAAAATTTAAACAACTTTTAAATATGAGGTGTGACACACAAAAAAGGGCACTAAGTGTATAGCTTGAAAAAAGAGTGGAGTTGTCCACAACTGTTTTGGTGACGTAATACCAAACACCTCCTCTAATCATGTAGCCAGTTTTGACTTAACCGATCACGTTAGTTGGGAGTACTGCGTCATTGAATGATTACGTACAAATGCATTTCGTCGGAAAAATTTAAAATGTAAAAACTGAAAAACGAATAACATAAATTTTTTAAATTAAAATTGGGTTTTTCCCCCCTTCATTTCTCCCTTTTTAAATTCATTTGGGAACCCCCAAATTAAATTTTAGGGGGCACCAAAAACCCCCAGGGAAAAAAATTAGGCCCCCGTTTTTTTCCCGTTTTAACCCCCGGAACCCCCTCCAAACTTACCGAAAAAAAAAAATGAAAGTCTAAAAATTGAAAAATTCTTTAAATTCCCCCCAAAAATAATTTAAAAAAAAAATTTCAAATTTAACCAATTTTGGAAAAAATTTTCCCTCTTTTTTTTCGTTCCCAAAATTTTTTTTTCGGGAAAAACCGGTAAAAAGGAGAACTTTGGCGCCCAAGGGGGAAGCATTCAGCCAAAAATTTCCAAATTCTGATTTTGGGGGTAAAATTTCCAGGGGAGTTTTTAAATTGGGAAAGGGAAAAAAGTTTTAAGCATTTACAATAGGAATTTTTAAATTTTAAAATTTTTCCAACAAAAAAAATTTCAAAGTATGGACATGAAAAACACCTGGGCCCTTTTGTTAAATTTGTTTTAAAGTGTGAAAAGGGTTTTTTTCCTTGCCCAAAAGAAGCTCGCAATTAGGGGAATTTCCCAGAAACGGACCAAAGGGGGTCGGGCGGGGGCCCCCTTAATTGTTTTGGGGTTCGATCCCGGGGAAAAAATTTGAAGGGTAAGTCAGAGCCTAAACCGGTCTACAAAGGGGATTTTTTTTAAGAAATTTAACCCCCCCATTTGTTTGAAAATTTTTTTGGGTTTTTACTGAATTTACTTTACCAAAATAAGTTGATGGTTTTTGCAAAAATTTTCAGTTTCTTTCAAAAAAAAGGGGTTTTTTTTAATTTTGCTAATTTTTTTTTTTTGGTTTTGAGAAAGTATAAAAAAACGCTTTAATGCCAAACCTTTTTTTTTTTTAAAAAAAAAAAGTTTTTTAAAAAAAATTTTTCTTAAATGTAAAATTTGTTTTTTTTATTCTGTAAATTTTTTAAACAAAAAATTTAAAATTTTAAAAAACCAATTTCTAATAAGGAGTTGATAAAATTTTCCCTTTAATAAAAATATTTTGGTTTGCCCCAAAAAAATAACAAAAAAAAACTTAAAAAAAAAAAAAATTTTTATAAAATAGTGTATTTTAAAAAATTTTTGTTTTTTTTGGGGAAAAAAAAATTCGAAAGATTATTTTTAAAATACCTAGGTCCAAATTTCAAAATGTTGTTCTTTCCCCCCTTTGTCCTCCTCTTAATAAAAAAAAGAAGCGGTCTTAAAAAAAAAAAAAAATGAAACAAAAAAATTTTAAATTTTATTAAAAAGGAAAATTAATTTGAATTTAAAAAAATCTCAATGGAAAAAAAAACTGTTTTTTTAATTTTAAAAATTTTTGGAAAGTTGCTTTCTTTTTGTAAAAAATTTGGGTTATTTTAAACCCTGAAAAAAATTAAGAAAAAATTTGAATTTAAAAAATTTTGGAAAAAATTTTTTTTAAAAATTTTTTAATTAATTTGGTTAAAATTTTTTTTTGCAATTTGAAAATTTTCAAATTAAAAAATTAAAAATTTTTCCTTTAATTTGCCCCCTACATTTTTTTTAATCGGAAAAGTATTTGAAACTTAATTAAATTTTCGACCCAAAATTTTATTTTAAAAATGAAATTTTTAAAATTTGTAAAATCTAATATTTTTTAAAAATGTTTTTTTTTATTTTAAATCTAAATTTTTAAAAATTTTGAAGAATAAAATTAATTTTCCAATTTAGCAATTAAAAGGAGGTTTATTAAAAAAATTTTTGAATCGGCAAGAAAATTTTTTTAGGGGGGAAAAAAAAAAATGAAAAAAAAAGGTAAATTACAAATTATGTTTTTTTCAAATGGCATTAAAAAAAAAAAAATAATTTTTTAGGGAGAAAAGGGAAAATATCTTCAATGTTTTTCTTTCTTTATTAAAAAAAAAAAAAAGAAATTTCATTGAATTTTAAAAAAAAATGAAGCTGAAGACTTGACAAAATTTAAAATTTGGGTAAATAAAAGGTTTTTATTGTTTTTTTAATGAAATAACGAGAAAGAAATTTTTTTTCCCAAATTTTAATTCCAAAAAAGAGTTTTTTAGAATGAAAAATCTTTTATTTAAAAAAATTAAATTTTAAAAAATTTTTAAAAATAAAAAAATGTATTTTTTTTAATGATTGTTTAGTTTTTCTAAATAAAAAAAATTTTTTTTCTTTAAAAAATTTTACCAATAAAAAAATTATTTAAATTTAGTTTAAAATTATTTTAAAACTTAAAAAAAAATTTTAAAAAAAAATTTTAAAATTTAGAAAAATTTTTTAAAAAAGAATGATGACTTTAGGTTTTCAAAGGGGTTTTTTTTTTTGTTAAAAACTTTGAAAAAAAAAAAATTTTATTTTAATTTTTTCCCCATCCCATTTTCCCTTTTTTTGGGGGCTAAATTTAAAATTTTTTTTTTCCCAAATTAGGTTTTTTCCCTTCCCATTTATAATTTTTTCCGAAAAAATTTTGGGAAAAAAAAAAATTTGAGGTGCCGGGGAAATATTGTTTTTTTTAATTTTAAAAATTTTAACCCAAACTTTTTTTGGGGGCTTTTTGGGGAAAAACCTCCCTTTTTTATTGTTCACCTTTCTGTTAAATGTTCTTCCTTTGTTAGTGATACATGTTCCAAATTAATGCGGGTTTATCCGGTAAAAAAAAAAAAAAAACGTTCCAAAAAACCCCCAAACAAAAAAACTTTTTTTGGGGAATATGGGTTTAAATGGTTTTGGGGGGTTTCTTTTTTCTCCATTTTTGCGTTTTGACGTTTTTCCCCCCCTTTTTCCCCCCCCCCATGATGATGCCCCAAAAGGTTTTTTGACTTTGGGGGAAAACCAGACGTCAAGGGAAGGATAATCCCAGGCCTTTCAAGTGGTCAAAACGTTGAATTTAAAAAATTTTAAACCCTTTAATCCGATCTCGGTTTTTATTCGCCAGTTCGCATCAACTAAGCCTTTATCCCTCCCTTTTTCAGCTTCAACCGGCCTTCACGAACGTGGTGCATCTTCGACATTTGCCCGGGTCGTTTTGCGAACCGTTTGGCACTGGCGTACTGTCCCCCCACACCTTCTCCATACACATCGGTCAATTTTTTTTGGCGAACAGCATTTTTACCCTTTCTGTAGTAAAACGAAGATATGTCGAAAAGCTTCTTATCGCTCCATATTTAAAAGGGCACCAACCAAAAATACTGCGTGATTAATTGGGAAATTTTTACACACAACCTTATATGAGCTCAAAGAAATAAAATTATACGGCATAAATGTAAAATTGGGTGTAAAAAAAACAATTAAATCCCCCCCGTCGGGAAAAACGAAATTACTTTCCGAACAACCCAATATAAAAAGATAAATTAGGGTACCCAGCAATGTTTAGAGACACTGCAATATTTAAACATATTTTAGATTTCTGGCAAATAATAATTTAAAAGTCCAACTAAGGGTCAAAATCTTAAATTGAAAAAACAGTGTTCCTTTTCATCAATGGATGATGATAGACACTTTTTTTTAAAATTTGTTGAGTGGCTGGACTGCTGGAAAAATTTAAAAAAAAAATAAACGAAAGGTTGTTTAAGCGATGAAACATTTTTGCTTTGAGGGATACGGTAAATACCATCCCAGAACTAATAAAAGCTTTTCGGGCAAATTTCAAATATATTTTTTAAATGGAAAATTCCAAACGATAATTTAAAAGGGTTTAATAAAAAAAAATGTCTGGGGCAAATTATCATGTCACTTTCAGGAAATTTTGCAAGCTGAAAAAAATTGCGCATTAAAAATGTGTTAACTTTTCACTCAGATAAATATGGTACTATCTCAAAAAATTTAATTTCAAATCATTCAGGTGAGATATTTCATGTTAAAAAGATATTACAGATTTCAACGAAATATTAAACATTAGAAATAAACCAGATGATATTTCGTAGAAGAGTATCGTTTAATGTATATATGGTATATTGTGTGCATAATATAAAATTCGAATGCTCCGATTGCAACATACATTTGTTTTAGATAAGCAGATTAATTTCGACTCGGAAAATATCGAAGGGACAAAATATTTGAGACTTCTGGTGAGGAGGGTTTTAAAAAAGCCCACAGATATTGTTATGAAAGTCATTTCAACGCAATATTTCATTTTTTAAATTTTTTTATCGAAAAAATTCGAATCGAAGTTTTTAAAATTGATTGCCAATTATCTTACTTTACAAGCATAACAGAAGCGTATCTGAATTACACGATTGTGGAATGTCTTGCATTCATTTATTCATTTTTTGTAAATTATAACATTCCTGCATTTTCATATTTTTAAAAAAATATTCGTTACATTTAGGAACATATGCTTAAATAATTATTCAAAAAGCGCAATGAAGAAATTTTAATCGTGAAGGATAACCGAAAAAAGAAGAAATTTAAGGCCCAAATTAAAAATGTTTGCTTTTTTTATTTTTCTGTTTTTTTTTATTTAAATATTCAATTATCTTTCCTTTTTTTTTCTTGTGCATGTATATCCTTGTAATTTTTATACTACATACATTTTTTGAATGTGTTTAATTATTCATATAACATTAATTGGGAAAAATTATTTATTTACTTACGTTATTCGTTTAAATTATTTTCAAATATTTTGATTCAAAATATGTAAATGTTATTTTTTTTTAAATTTTAAAACTTTTTTTTTTTTTTAGATATTGTTACCATAGCATAATATTGAATTTTAATGCATATGCATAAAAATAATGTAGTTAATAGTTTAAATAATATCATCACAAATGTTATTCAAAAAATTTTAAACTAATCAGTACATTGTCTCATTAATGATGTATTCCGTGAAAAGTTTTTTTTTGATTATTTATTGGTAAGTGTATTTACTAATGTATATATATTTTTTTAAAATCCTTTTTTTCTATATAATTATTATGATGTTAAACTGTTCATGTCATATGCATTTTTATGTAATAATATGCCTCAAATACTTTTTCTTTTTTCCCATTTTTTTTTCAAGTAAATTTTTCTTTTTTTTTTTATTGGGTTGAAATTATTTTTTATTTTTTAATATTAAATGAATGAATTATTTTAATTTAATATTTTTAACGTATAATCTAGAATCTATTTTTTCTATATAATTACTGTGGTATCAGAACTGTTTGTCATTTCTATATTTGTAATATTTTTTCATGTATTTTTTATAATAATATGCCTCAAATCTTTACATTTCATATTTTCTGTACAAGTATATAAATGTTTTTTTCTTATTTTATTGGGTTGAAATTATTTTTAAAATTTTTTAATATTGAATGAATGAAAAATTTAATATTTTTTAAAGTATAATCTAGAATCTATTTTTTTCTGTATAATATTACTATGGTGTCTGAAACTGTTTGTCATTTCTATATTTGTATATATTTTTTAGCATTTTTTATAATTTTTCTTTTTTTATGATTCATTGATTCTAGAGCATAAAAATGTCATTTCACAGGAAAAAAGGGAAACCCAGCAAAAAAGTTTCTAAATTCACATGATTTTTTTTTAAATTTCCTCTAATGCTCACTTTTCAAATTTTTTTTGCAAGTAAATGTTTTTTTTTTTTTTTAATCTGATTGTTTTTACATTGAGCCAGTTTTTTCTTAGATTTTTCTTTATACGTTAGGAGCCTATCGAGTGATTTTGTCCTTTTTCCGGGGAAAAAATTATGCATCAATCTAGCATATTAATGCAAACCATCAGAAAATATTCTCAGTGAGAATTTAAAAAAAAAAATCCATATAAATGCGGAAATTTTTTGCCTATGGTATGAAAAGAGATAAATGTTCAAAATTTTTTTTATTCCTCTCAGAGCGAATGCGGGTGAAAAGCTTTCCTTCCTTTTTTTGACGTCATCAAAAACTGCCCCGGCCTGGGCCTTTTAGTGACCGCAAGGGGGGGGATTGCCCCTCTTTTTACCCCCGAAGAATCAGACCAACATAAAACGTGCATCTTACGCTGCAGATAAAGGTTGAGGCGTGGCTGACCCGCAACCCCTTTTTTTGACCTCCGAGGAATGAACCACTCTGACCGGAGAATGAGAGAGATGCTTTGAAACTTACTCGGGAGCGGTGGCCAAAAAGAATTCCTCCTCTCACAAGAATATTGGACTCTAACATAATTTAACCCGCGATACACTCGCGGGGGGTGTTCTGTACACCCCAGCAACAAAAAAAATCCTCCTAGATCTCTAAAAAGAATGCGCAGAACCCCCGATTTTTCTGTAGGCACATTTAGGCCATTGAACCTTCAGGCCTGATCCCAACCCCTCTTTCTCAAATGTTTGGGAAAATGTAATGACCGTCAAAATTTATCTGGGGCTGAGAACTCCGCGAGAAGTATAGCATTTGTATACAGTATGCTCTGAATGTTTGAAAAATGATTAAAATATTTTTTTTTCTACTTTCTACTATCATTATCTCATTAATTATAAAGATATTTATTCGGTATATACGTTTTATACCGTTTATGAAAAATTTTAAATTATGTGTTTTAAAATGAAAATTTTATATGTTATCATGCATTAATTTATTCACATATACATTGTATGCAAAATTTAATAATTTTATTTGTATAACACAAAAACATCTTGATTTTATAAATTGTATCATAATGACTTAATTTTATTTTCATAATTAAATACACGTGTTAAAGTTTGGGGTGTCCTCTACACCCCACGAGTGACTACGGTAGCAAAAACAGGCGCGAGTGACCGCGGGTTAAATAAGTTAAATAACTTCAATTTATGATTCTGTAAATAATATTCAATAGTTGTCAGTAAATAAATTCATATTTAAATTAACCAAGATAACGCTACCGTTATTTCAAATGTTACCCCATCATCCCCAATATCCAAAAAACCACACAGGTCAAAATCAATATTCTAGGCAACATTAATTGTCTTCTTCGACATTAATGTAACAGTAATAATTGAGTAGGTTCCCACTCACATCAGTGGTCAGACTGTTAATAAACATAACAGCATTGAAATGCTAAAAAGACTTCGTGAAAAATATTAGGAAAAAAAAGGCCCACAGTTTTGCAGTGATGGATGCCTGTTGTTCCGAGACAATGCGCCCGCTCACACGACCATAACAATCAAGCAATGCCTGACAGCAAAAATATTATTATGATGAGGCATTCTCTTTATTCACCTGATTTGACCCATGTGACTTTTTTTATTCTTTTTTTCCTACTCTTAAATCTTGCTTAAAGGGAACCTATTTTACCTCAGTTGAAGAGGTTCACGCAAAATGGAGAATCTCCTGAAGGGCCTTCTAAAACTCTTGTTCCAGAGCTGTTACCAGCAATGGCAGCACCGAATGCAGAAGTGTGTGAATGCTGAAGTGGAGTGTTTGTTAATATTTTCATACTATGTACACCTTGAGTAGGATTTATATTCAATAAAAAATTACTGTGATTTTTTTTATTTGTGAGGATTTCCTAATATTTTAAGTCTTGTTGATTAATTGTAAGGTAAGGTCACAATTCTTCGAATGCGGAACTCCCGGATTTATTGGGTGTAAAGGAACATTTTCTAGAGTTTTTCTACAAAAAATCAAAATTGTTTTCCAATTTGTATTTTTGTATTTAAAATTCATTTTAAAGTATAAGCATAATGTCCTCAGTCAGTAACAGTTATCTGCCAGCTTAATTGAAGCTTATATAACCGCTTGGAAAAGAAGTCATTTGTATTGTAGGCAAAATATTTTTCCACTGCCATTTGAATACCCTCTTAATTTATATATTCATTTCCATCAAGAAATTCTTGCAACGACCTGAATAGATGATATACAGATGGTGTAATATCAGAAGAATATGTAGGCTGAGGTAACATTTCCAACCCCAAATCTCTGCAATTTTCTGTATGGTTTTTCTTGACACGTGGGGTTTAGCATCATCGAGATAAAGAAGCACACTTTCTCTGTTGGCCAAAGATGGACGCGTGTACGTTGAATGGTCATAAAACGGTTCCTTTATGACGAGTAAGATTTAAGATCATATCGAAATTCTGTTCATTAAATTTTCTTTCGCTTGGTTCGTGTGACCCCAAGACAGAAAGTTTGGACGCGAAACTGCAAAAAACAAAACAGCAAAACTGAAAAAAATATAAATTTTATATTTAAAAAGCCCCTTTTGAGGGTTTTTCCTGATCATACTGCGTAGAATTACGTCATTAACATCGGATGGGCTTCTTGATTTGGTTTATGTTCAAAGGAAAAAAACCAGAAGGAAATTAAGCAACCATCTTTGGCATATTTGAGCAATTACTGCGTTCTTTTAAAATACGTCACACAAGGATTTTTTTTTTTTCCTCTATCATGTTATTCTCTCTTTTGAAAACTCATACAACATAAAATGTCAAAAGTGCACTTTTTCTTCACTCATGTTAACACATTACAAGTTTAAAAAGCTTGTTCAAAGAAGAAATAATGCGTATAAATCATCACTCGTGTACTAAATTAACTGTTTAAACTGCTTGCAGTCGGTTCGGGTATTGTAAAGGGATGGCAAGCAAAAAAATTTATGTGTAGTTAAAGAACGAAAAATTTTCCCCTTACACCCAGCAGATAAACAGATTTTGATGGAACTGCCTCAAGCCAACTAAGCAAATTACAGAAATAGTAATTTTACTCCAGAGATTGTCATTTATTCTACTTTTTTCGTGCTCTAGACCTCAAGTTTTCTCCTATTAGTACATGATTAAATGTTTTGAAAAAAAAAATTATATAAAAAGGGATTTTTCGAAAAAAGAAAAGCATAAAATTTGCTTATGAAAATTATATATATTTTTTAATTCACTACGATGCTGCTTTTCCTTTTTTTACCACACCGGAGAAACTTTTCAACTCAACACAAGGTTGCACTTGACTTTGATTTGTCTCCAATTTTTTTTCAACCCTACCTTTTTCAGGTAGACCACGTGTTTTTTCCTATAGAGTGATCGCATTTAGAATTTTTGGGGGAAAATTTTCCTTCTTTCCTTTCCCAGACAGCTCCAAAAAGGCTTGAAGAACCCTTGCCCCCAGCGAATTAAAGATGAAAAAACATTCCAAAAATTTCCCGGACATCGCAGCGGTGCCTCCTTCTGCAAGTCGCAAACAACAAAGGACAGGAATGTCGTCTTAGTCGTGTACTTCGGACCCGAAGGTGGACAGTTCAAATAACACTATAACAACACTCAAGGTCACCCCCACCGGTATTCCTCCCTACCGTAACCAATAGCTTGTCTTTGAAATATTATCTAGAAATTGTATCAGTTTGTACCACACAGGTTGACAGCTGTTATCCAGGCGGATTTGGGAAAAAAATTTTTAAATTTAAATTTTCCCCCCCTTTGTGAAATAGAATTCCCCCAAAACAAACAACAAAAAATTGTACAAAATGGTAATGTTTTCCATGCATAAAAATCTTTTAAAAAAGCTTCGTTTCAATTAAAGAATACCTTCATCGGGCGTCGATTTCTGCCTGAAATTGTGATTATATGATATTAAAACATTCCTCCCAACTTTCTTGTAATGAGATAAACACACTATAGGACCTACTACGTGTGGAGTAGGATACTAATTAATTAAAATATCCCCGTAATTTTTCATAATCTTAATTTTTAAAGATATAATTAAAACAATGTCGTTTAGATAAGAAAAACATCATGCATTTTTATTTTCTTCGACAACGAAATAAGAGATTCTCTTAATTTCAATGATCACTGCTTTCTCTCAGTGGCTTGAGATATTAAATTTACTTTCCAATGTAACAGCTGGTTCAGAGAAACGAAAAATCAGAGCATGTTTATGTAACCGATGTGAGTCATGTAATCATTTTAACTACATATATGGGTCTATATAATTTTTTGAAGCTCAATTTAACTTCTTTATTTAAGGAAAGGACTTTCTTTTTTATAATAGGTAACATAAATTTATAGCTGAAACATTGATGAAGAAAAATGATCGTAATTATTTTTTGTTTCTGCAAAGAATACTAATGAATGTATGCTAATAAAATGCTCATAGTAAACTGAAACATTAATTAAGGTATCCGGCTACGTTCGGAACCGTGATTTTAAAGAAGCGCATAAATGGATAATTTTCATGATATTTAGTGTCACTTAGATTAGAATGCATATATAAAATTGTTTAAAGGACATTTGGTCAAAAAAACATTATTTAAATACAATATTTCGGCAAAAAATTAACTTAGAATAATCTTTTTTCAAAATGTTCTCCTTTTAAGAAAAATGCTTCTATTATAATACTATTTTCCCTGTATATAGCTCAAATCTCTGTACAGAGGCTCAACTATGATTTTTGAAAAATTCGCATTATTTTCAGAGTTACAATCAATTGAAATAATTATCGGCGTTTTTTTCTTAAAATTTCTCCCCCCTGTTGTCGTAAAACGTGGATAAACCCACTTCTAAGTTATATATTTCAAAAATTCTAGTTGAGCCTCTGTAGAGAGATCTGAGCTATATACAGGCAAAATATTATTATAATAGAAGCATTTTTCACAAAAAGAGAATATTTTGAAAATGGGTCATTCTATGTAAATTTTTTTGTCAAAATATTGTACTTAAATAATTTCTTATTGTAATACTATTCTTAAAACAATTTTATATATATTTTCTAATCTCAGTGACACTAAGTATCATAAATATGATCCATTTATAAGCTTTTGCAAAATTACGGTTCCGAACATAGTCGGATACCTTAAACATACTAATATGATTTTGCATTTTTTTAAAAACATTTTTAAAACTGAGAAAGTTCCAATAGATGAAAAAGAATTTGGTATAATTAATTGCTTTAACAAGTTCTTTTTTTGTACATTAATACGCAAAGTTGAGAGAAAACTATGTATAAAAATGGATGAAAAAAGTACACTATAAAAATAATTTATTATGCTACTTTATTGTATTATTACGAAATCCGTTTGCATATTTTGCCTAGAAATGAACAAATATTTTTACAGTTGTTGACCTTAACTAGCTTTAATTTTATTTAATACTAATCATGAATATTTATATTTCAAGTATTTTATGTTTTCCTTATGATTTTCAAAACAATTTTTTAAAAATTTCTGATACAGAAAATAGATTATTACAATCTCTAAAAAACAAAATAAAAAGCTCTATTAAGCAAATAAATTGCAAGTTCTTAAATCTGGAGCATTAAAAAGAAAAACATTTTCTTAGATTTATTTGTTTTTATTGAAATCATCGTCAAAGAATAAAATTCATATTGCACAGTGAATATGTTTTTATCAAAAATTAGCCGGAATTCAAGATATTAAAAGTAAGTATTTCGTTGTTGTTATTATGAAAGTAATTTTAAATTAACAGAGTTAATTTGGCCTAAATCATTTTTTCATAAATATATTTGTAAATATAAATGAGAAATGTGTCATTTTTCAAAATAAAACACATATTACACAAATTTAAACAAAATATACATAATTATTTTATAAGATTTTTTTCTTAAAGAAAGCTATTTCTAAACAGACTAATTTATAATCATTTTTTTTTTTGCTTTTTAAATAATTTGATCTGAGTAAAATTGAACAACTAATGCATATATTTAAGAATGAGAATTGTTGCCTCTTTCCCTTATAACAGGAGTTAAGAAATCAAATAAGTAAATAAAAGGAAATGTGGAAATGCATTGATGTCAATTCAAGATGTGTAAACAAATTAAAATAGTATCCCTTTCAATCAAGCGATTCAATTAGTGTGAAAACTTGAATGTGATTTCAAGACTCGCCGTTCTGGGAAGCACAATCGATGAGAAACGAGTAGCATTGTAATGCAAATTAAAGTGGTCTGGCCTTAGACGCATAATAAAATTTTACCATAATTCATCAACCGTATTATATCAGAATAACTTTGAATAATTAGTCCTATTCAGCAATTAACAAAGAATGAAACTGGAAAGGGCACTCAATTAATGAAGTGTGAATAGATGCGATGACGGCAAATCACTTTTATTTGTAAGATGTTATACATATTTTTTATTGGCTTCGAATCCAATTGCAATTTGGTATCAAAAGTGATGATGAATTTTTATTGTGAAAATGAAAAAGCAACTTAAGAGATCTGAATTTCTGTTAAATATTGCTATAATTTACATGATATATTTGGAACCTTGACTTGTTCATTATTCTTTTTCCTTATTGTCTGATCTAAACCGATTTTTTAAATTCAAACTTAACCTTATTTAAAATAACTTATGTAAGTTCTAAAAAATAAATTACATGAAACATTTTATCTGTTTAACAAGCTTGTATATTTAGAAGTTCAATATTTTCAATTAAGTTTTCATAAAAGTTTGACCCAAAATCTGTTTAATTCATGTCATTCAGATATTTGCTGAATATTTATATTAAATTTTCACTTTACTTTTATTTTACCGAATGACTTTTGACTCCATTAAATATTAAAGATTCCGAAAACCGATTCAACACTTTCAGACCTTGTGCAGAATATCTACAATCAAGAGGAAGTTAACTTTGATTTTTTTTATGTACGGAATATTCATAAACTTCAATTACATTTAATTTTAAATAATTTGAAGCTCTATTAAATGTTTCCAAAATTCAGATTTTATAGAATGAAAGAAGATTTAATATTAATAGAATTAAACAAATACTGTTTGTATAGTAAAAGAAATGTACACTGTGATTATGAAATTAGAAATAAAGAAAAAAGATACTAGAAAATGTTATCTCAAATAAAATTAGTTAACACATAGCTTGTTAAAAATACACCGTGAAAATGCTCTTCCATGCAATATATAATACAGAAGTATTTAATATCGTTTATATTTTCCATATATTGCTTGAATTATCAATCATATTATTGATTCCTTACCAAAATTTATTGTTATTGTACATAATACTATTGATTTCAGTTGAAATAATAATACAGTAGAACCTGTTTTTGTGTGGTCTTTTTTTATGCGATTTTTTATGCGGTGTATGAATTTCAAATGGCTTTGGCGCTAATATAATGTTTTCTATCCATTTACCAGTGGCGTAACGGAGAATGTTAGGACCACCCCTGAAAGTCAGGTTTTGACCTTAATATTTTATAAATTGGATAAATACGTATTTAGAGTTAGTCAAGCCTTGGGGCCCCTAGAGTATTTCCCCCCACCGTGACAGAACTCAATGGCTTTGGCTCCACTGTAATATTTTCTATCTATTTACCAGTGGTGTAACGGAGAATGTTAGGACCCCCTGAAAGTCAGGTCTTGCCTTTAATATTTTATAAATTGGGTAAATACGTATTTAGCGTTAGAGTCAAGCCTTGGGCCCCTAGAGTATCCCCCACCGTGACAGGACTCAATGGCTTTGGCTCCACTGTAATATTTTCTATCTATTTACCAGTGGTGTAACGGAGAATGTTAGGACCCCCTGAAAGTCAGGCTTTGCCTTTAATATTTTATAAATTGGATAAATACGTATTTAGCGTTGGGAGTCAAGCCTTGGGCCTCTAGAGTATTCCCCCCACCGTGACAGGACTCAATGGCTTTGGCTCCACTGTAATGTTTTTTTATCTATTTACCAGTGGTGTAATGGAAAATGTTAGGACCCCGGCCCCCGGAAAGTCAGGTTTTGCCTTTAATATTTTATAAATTGGATAAATACGTATTTAGCGTTAGAGTCAAGCCTTGGGCTAGATTATCCCCCACCGTGACAGGACTCAATGGTTTTGGCTCCACTGTAATATTTTCTATCTATTTACCAGTGGTGTAACGGAGAATGTTAGGACCCCCCTACCCTGAAAATCAGGTTTTGAGTTAATATTTTATAAATTGGATAAATACGTATTTAGCGTTAGAGTCAAGCCTTGGGCCTCTAGAGTATTCCCCCACCGTGACAGGACTCAATGGCTTTGGCTCCACTGTAATGTTTTCTATCTATTTACCAGTGGTGTAATGGAAAATGTTAGGACCCCCCCCGGAAAGTCAGGTTTTGCCTTTAATATTTTATAAATTGGGTAAATACGTATTTATCGTTAGTCAAGACTTGGGCCCCTACAAGTGATGCCCCTCCCTTCCGTGATGCTGGGGTGTACGTTACGTCACTGAAATGTAGACACTTCAAGACGCTCTGTTCATTTGTTATAAACAGTCTCCCGACAATGCGCATTCAGTTGCTTTCTCTCAACGCTCCAGCAGTCCACGCTTGGTTGAAGACGAAACTTTCTATGACAGCGACATTATCAATAATTTGATAAATTATGAAGACGGATAAGAAGAACCGGATTCTTTGAGAACGGATACAAATATGCAGGGATCCAGCTTTCTAACAAATTGGAAAAGCATTTTCTTAAAAATGGATACCAATTATGAAAGGAGTATACAATTCCAAAAAGGGCTTCAATGATTTTTAGCTGGTTACCGTGACATTTACAAGCAACTGTGTGTGTGTGTGTGTGACCACCCTACCTTCATCACAAAAACTTATCTCCTGCTTTATGTTGCCAAAAAATAAATCAATTGAAATTGCACCTTCAAATGGCGAAAGTGATTTTGAACTTATTGATTACAGGGCATTGGATTACAATGAGCAGCAATGAATTATGTATGTGCATTTTGAAAACTTATCCGTACATACAATGAGAATCTATATGTTTTTAAAATGTTTCATGTGTAAGAGTTAATTATTTATTTTGTTATGGAAGTACTCTTACATAATTTTTGTAAATAATTGGAATATTTTATAAATGCGACTTTTTATGCTGTTCCTATACACCGCATAAAAAAAAAGTAGTATTTCCACGAATTAGTTTGTTTTATGTAAAAAATTATGAAATTTTGAATAATTTTTGTGCGTTTATTTTTATGCAGTCCCTATTTACCGCACAAAAACAGCTCAACTGTACTGTAGAAAGCTCTGTTCAGGGAAAGATACCTAATTTCAAATATCTATAGATGTATAGGAAATATTATTAAAAGTATTATTGATATATACAGGTATAAGACAAAATAACAGAACACCTATCAAAAAATAAAAAAAATTATTAGCAAGAGGTTGAGCCACTTTTGGTATGAATGACTGCTTGAATGTAGCCATATTTCAACACTGTGAGAGGTGTGAATAGTGGGGATGTCATCTTGGAACGCTGGGTGTTCTCCCGGAAAGAGAGTCTGAAGCATACTGAAGAGGGTCTGCGAGAATGCTTCGATAATAGTCTTCTGTGATTATACCCCTGAAGACAACGAGATTGCGCAATCCACGGGAACATATTGCCACCTTCATATTCTATGGTTGGAACCAGACAGTCAACATGAAATGCTTCTGCTGGTGTTCACCAGACGAGCACACGTCAGGTGGTCCGGAATAATGTAAATGATTATTCATCAGACCAGATGACTTGTTCCCGTTGCAGTTGTGTCCAGTTTAGAAGTCACAGCACTACTGTAGTCTTTTCATAGCATTCCACGCCGAAACTAACATTTTTGGATTAACTATTCTGCCATGAACAACTCCCTTGAGTAGCTTTCATGGATAAGGGGTTCTGAAAGTGAGAATACATCTCGGACGTTATCTGCAGGAGTGTAATCTTGCGTTTTCGGACGACGATCCTCTTCGACACTCGTATATCACGGTACTTCATCTTCAACATTCTGCCGCTGTTGTGCTTCGTAGAATACACCTTACATAGGTTTGTGTAGGCTTTTATAACCCTTGATACAGTAGTGTAGTTAGATTCGAACGCCAGTACTCTATCGATCACGCCAAGACGATCGTCTTCGCGTGATGTCTAAGTACTGTTTTTTTTATTTAGATACCGATACACTACTCTCCCACCAGTGAGATGGATAGGAGAACGATTTTTTTTCTTTCGTTTGTTTGTTACGGAGAGAGCATGTTTATTTATTTATTTTATTCTCTCTCTCTCTCTCAATACTTTTATTTATTTAGTTTATTTTTCTTGCTGAGATGAGAAAAAGGTAATCTATCGTTTGTTTCGGAGAGAGTAAGTTTTTTTTTTAAATTTATTTTTCTTCTCTTATTTATCATTTTTTACTCTCTCTTCTTATTTATTATTATTTTATTTATTTTTCTTGCGGTAGATGGCGCCGAGCTAAAGAAAGTTGCGTTTTTCTTACTTCAGTTCGGGGGTCACCAACGTAGTTAGATTCGAACCGGACCCCTTTCCCGACCCGAAGCCAGGTACTCTATCGATCACGCCAAGATGATCGTCTTCGCGTGACGTCTAAGTACTGGCTTTTTTTTAAAAAAAATTTAGATACCGCTACAGTAGTCTTTGAAAAGACGACAAGAATGGTTAATCTGGACAGGGATGCTCCAGCTAGGTGAGCTCCAATGATCTCATGCTTCTATTCACGTTGGAGAGGTCAGACATAATCACGCTTTGCGCAAACAGAATTTTCTCAATCAACCCTCATACAGTCAAATGCTTGACTGATACCTTCCCTTTCGCCTCCACTAGATGGCACATCGTTGTGTCACGTTGTGACTGTTGCAACGGCCGAAAAACGACGCATTTTTAAATGGGTGTTCCTACTATTTCGTCCTAAACCTGTACATTTTCTATAATACAAATATCGATAGAAATTAATACCATGCTGCGCTTACGGATATATAGCTTATGCCTCATTTAATTAATAAGGTTGAACATACATAAAAATATATATTTCAAGGAAAAAAAAGGAATAAAAAAAAATGGTGCGTGGAATGCCACGCGATAGAAGTGAAACTTCTTTGGCGACGTTGGAATATTGATCATTTACCCTAATATTTCAAATTGACCGAGTACATGTATCAATCGCCTAATTTGCATGAAAGGTATTCGTGGCGAAATGAGTCTTTCTGATACCAAATCCAAAGTAGAAAGATATTCTGGAATTTCTGGGTATACAAAACCATTATATTTCGATAAATTTGGTATACTTTTCCTATTCAAAGTTTGTCGGCAATTGTAGCACGCTTTAATGTGTTTTCTGAATTAATTCTAGGTAAAATATTTTACATGCTCAGCAAAAACAAAAAAAAAAAAACAGATGTTCTAAAATTATTTCTAAGCCATAATCTATCATAAATTGAACGCCCGTATCAATTGAACGATTATCAACGAATCGCTTTTGAAAATCTGCTCAGAGTGGTTCACTAAATCCGTATTAATATGTGCTGTCATTAGAGAGTCTCAATAACATTCCCATCCCTTAAACTGAGCATTAAGAAAGTATTTTGCAGTGTGTGTTTTTTTCCGTGCTCGATATTCTCTCATGTACTCTGATGGAGATTTGGCGGTAGCACTTAATAATTGTAATATTTTACCGAACACATTGCCATGAGCACAATCTAGAAAATATTTCAAAAGTACGCTTTGCTTCGAGAGCTATTTTGTCTTCACCGTAATGTCATTGCATCTCATACAACCGTTGATAGATGTTCCCGGGTTTGGGGAATAGGACCCCACAATAGGAAGGTGGGCAAGTTGACCAATCGGAGAAGTGAGCGATCTTCCAACTTTTTCATGGATATGACGCAAGTCAAGTTGTGTCCTCGTTTTCCTCCCAACTCGCTATCCTGTCATCGTGGTGACGATTCGGGGATGGAGGGGAGACAACTTCCGTTCGCTTTTTCACTGTTACGCAAAACTGGACAAATTTCTCATTCACTCTCGAACGCAAAAAGAAATTTCACTTCAAAAATTGAGTTTGAGTGTAAGAATATTTTAGCTGTTTTATGCATATACGTTATATATATGTATATATATTACTGTTCCCACATTACTTTATAATATTTAAATCCATTATATTATAGAACCCACATATAGATACTTATAGATTTTATTTTTTTCCTAAAATAACATAAAATTTATGGTATTAGAGCAAAATATACCTTGGATATTTGTTACCCTAAATTTTTTAATACATTGTGCTACTTCCCAATTTTTAAACCCCCTTTCAAAAATTATTGGGGGTTCCCAAAATATTTGCTTTAAAAATTTTTTTTTTTAAAAAATTAAAAATTTTTGTTTAATTTTCCTTTTTAAATAAAAGAAAGGTTTTTTTGTTAATTCAAAAAAAAAAATATTTCCCCCTTAAAAAAAAAAAAATTTTTAAAAAAAAGGTATTTTTTTTTTTTTTTTTTTAAAATTTCCAAAATTTTTTTTGAAATTTAAAATTTTTAAATTCCCCCCAAAAATTGCCTTTTAAAAAATCTGAAAATTTTTAAAAAAATTTTTTGTTAAGGCTTTTTTGTTTTAAATGTTTGATTTACAATTATAATTTGGGTTTAAAAACCCCAAAAAGGAAAATTTAAATTCCAATCAAATACATTTTTTTTTTTCATGGATTAAAGTAATTTTTTTTTTCCCCCCAATTATTGTTGTTACATTGGGGGGGGGAAAATTCCCTTCGTTTTTACGTTCAAAAAAACAAACTCATTACTCTCCCCAAATTTAAAAAATTTATTTGAAAAAAAAATATTTTATTTTTGATTTTAAAAATGATTATTTTTTTCCCTTTTTCAAAATTTTAAATATTATTTAGAAAAAAATATTAAAATTTTTATTTTTTTTAAAATTATTTAAAAAAGGGGATTAAAAAAACCCTTTAATTTTTTAAATTTTTAAATTTTCCTTTAAAATTTTTAATTTTTGAAAATATTTTGGGTTTAAAATTTCGTTTTAAATTTTTTCTTCTGTCTAATAATGCAACTTAAAACATTTTAGTTTATATTTTTTTTTAAAAAGCCGAATGGGTTTTTTTTTAAAAATTCTTGATAAATAATTTTTATTGCAGTTTCCTTCAAAATTTTAAATATTTATGACTTAGAAGAACAATGAATATTTGGAAGATATTTTATGCAAAGAAAAAAGCTGTCATTTTTTTAACAGAAACAAATGAACAACATACGTTACAATTTATTCTAGATTTTCCAAAATGGGCTTTAAATCCTTTTGCGGACAAGAATGAATGGGGAGTCAGCAGTTGGGATATGAGAGATATATTTCTATGCTTTAAAAATAAAGAGTTAAGAAATGAGTGCAGCATTGGAGTAAGTATAAAAAAATCTCAAACATTTGACGTACTTCACAGAATAAAATATTCACCTTGCACGTCATGTACATTTTTCTCTGAAATAATCACTGTACCAAAAAGAAATATTTACGCTGATGTACCAAAGCATATTTGCGCAATAAAATATCTTGAATTTTTTTATAACGATTTATCACTATCACATCATCATACTATGGATCGCTTTTGAATAACACCCCTTGTGTGATATATTCATTTTACAATGCATGCAGAAAATTTATAAACTTATAAGATTAATGTTTGTTCAGTGTTTAAATAATTTTTACAGTTTAAATTCGTATATTATCTTTAAAAAGATATGAAACTAAAAACTACTAAACTCTAGTAACTTAATTGTTCATTTTTTTTAATATATAAGAGAAAAACTAACACACTTCAGACAATTAGGAAAAACGACAACGATAGTTCATAATATATTTCTATTATAATTGAAAAATTTAAAAAAATTTTTAAAGTCTTAGCATAGGTTCCCCCAATTTTTTTTGTTTTTTTAGACCCTTGCCATATTTTGGGTTTTCCCGGTAGACCCCTTCTAATATTGAAATTTTCTTTATCAACAAATTCATTTTGACAGCTGTTACTACTACTTTCTTAAAGAATTTAAAATTTTTAACTGAGAATATAACGTTTAAAAAATTAAAAAACATTTTGATGAATTAAATTAAAATTAAAATTAATAATTTAATACATAAAACAACTTTTACAAAATAATGAACAACAGAAAATTTTTTTGAGAAGGAAAATATGGGCTTTTAAAAACAAATTTTCAAATTTTAACATCAATTTAGTCGGTTTTTAAACCCCGAATTCCCTTTGTTAGTAGTGTCCATTCTCCCCCCCCTTTTTTTTTTTTTTTTTGGGAATTGGCGAACTCACTGGGAAAATCCTCTCACCCAGGAAAACAATTAAAAAACTTTTTTTATGTATTCCAAATCCGACAAATACGGGGAATGTCTTTTTTAAAAACCCTTTGCATCCGTTTTAAATTTTTTTTTAAGATCGTTGGGCCTATTCTGATCAGTTCCCTATTGATTGAATTTTTTCAATGGACTATTGAATTCATTGTCACGGGATTTACTAAAAAACTTCAAACCTAGTTTAACCCAAGAAAGGGGGCTTTAAATTTGAACGTATTTAAAAATGCTGACAGATTGTCTGGACAAATTAAGAAAATTTACGCTAGATATTTTTGTTAATATAATTCTGGAAAGAAACGCGAAATGATGGTTCTTTTTTAATAAATTTTTATGCTGTCACTGTAACCCAAATTAACCTCACTGATATAAATCAGTTGAATTGGTAAAATCTTTTTTTCACTAAATAAATTTTTTGTTTTAAAGTTTAAAAATCATGATCGGTTTAATGAAAAACTTTTATAACCCCATTTACATTTAAGCCCCCCCAAAATTTTTTTATTTTTTCGCTGGCGTGGCCCCCTTTTCGATCGTCTTGCCCGGGGGTCTAATAAAACCCCTTTTGGGAATCACTGGTCTATAGTTTTAAAGGGGTAAAAAGGGAACCAAGAAGAAACTTACATGCAAATTTTCTTGACGTCGAAAACCTAGAGAAATAAGTTATGTCCAAAAAAAGATGATTTTCAACAAACCCTTTTAGCCATCTCAGTAGTAACATTCAATTTTCAGGTTTTGTCTGGAGCAACAAGTGTCGTTACAAAGTAGTAGAATTGATTCGAGTAGGTAGGAAATGTTAGACATCTTGACCAGGCAAGGTTGCCCACGCACTAACATTTGATGACCGCTATCTTCTGTTTATACCTCTTCGGGAGAAAAAAGGTAATGCACGGCAAAGACGGTTGCTCTCTTGGACACAAAAGGGAAAATGACAAGTCAAAACAATCTAGAATTGGCTTTCACAGGTTGATCTCAATGCATGTAAGTCAATGGTGTGATTCGAAGAAAATGGGTTGCTGAGCATCGAGAATGATTGGAACGTAATTAGAGACTGGGTTGTTTTTATGACAATTCCCGATTAAATATGGGGTATGACACCCAACGAGTGCTGGTATGGATGGAAAGAGGCACTGTAAATAATCTAACTTTCATGCGTTGAGACTCATAGTACTGTAACTTCGTGAGTAGATAACAAACACAGAAAACTTGTCTCAGCCTCATTTTAAAATTAAAAGTATTTATTTGCTTCATAAGATACTATATATGAAGTAATAAAGTCCAATAAATATATACCAAGCCGGTGCGAACAGTCTATCTCACGGGGTTCAATCCTTTCCTTTTTCCCGAAAGCACTCACTCCATCGCTCAAAACCACCAGCGTTCATGTTTTCATTTCGCTTTCCGTTTCTCTCGATCCTTTTAGCTTTCAGGGCTCCTACCAGTTTTTCTCCATCGGGGCTCTATATCTCGTCGTCTTCTAAAAAACCCCTTTTAAGCTTACCGGGGGCGGGTCCACAAACGCCCCTCGTCTCCTACTCATTGGCATGCCACAAAAGTCCACACCCTCGTCCCCGGGCCACATTCATGTGTACTATTTGTGCAGCAGAGCACAGCCGGTTCCTGGTCGTGTGGAAACTAAAGAGCGCCAGTCGTCTCGTGAAACACCTGGATTTTTATGCATTATGCGAAATTGAAGTTTCCATGAACTCATTCTCTCGACACACCTGTCTGGCGACCTTGTTCTTTTTCAGACAGGCTGCGCTATTGTCCAATGGGGTTTCGGCTCTCTTTGACCATTGAAATCTCCTCCTAGATCAGGTGTTCGGCGTTTGACGGAGGTCCGACAATAAACAATGACCCCATGGTCACGTGCACTTGTCACTCACACCTGTTCGGAGCCATAAAACTTAGAATGAATGGAGGGTGAGGTTCACCCCAATCGAAGACGTCACAGTACGGAAAAGAGTATCGGCTGAAATTCAGCGGTGTAACGGAGAATATTTGCCCCCTCCTCCTCACTTGCAAAATGATGTTTGAGGCCCCAAACCTATCTTAAAAAGGATTGCGTACTAATGTAAGTCAGACTTTGAGACCCTCAGATTTCCTGGGATCTCCGCAACGCGAGGGTTGACGGGGTGTACGTAACTTTACTGCTTAAGTTAGAGCAAGTGGACGTACTGACCTGTACATAATTTGGGTTGAGTATTTGACGTCCCAAACATATGCCAAATAGATACTGAAACCCTATTTCGTGTACCTTTCACTACTGCAATTCGCGATTCATTCCTTTTTCTTAAAGTATACAATACCAGATTTTAGACCGCTCGACATGTAGAGAACATCTCAGAAGCTTGTTTTTTTTTTCCCCATCGAACGCCACTTGGGAAGGGGCCGGGGTACCGAGGGGTTTGGTATCAACCGTGGCTTGCCTTGTCACAGTTCCGAGCCCAGTAACAAAAAGACCCGCCGTTTAGGGCAGGATTCACGTTAAGCGAGTGCTGAAACGTCCTCCGTTGGTGTGGGTGTGGTAGGTGGGAGGGGGGGTGCCAGCCGACGTCGTCCACGTCACTTACCGGTTCAAAATTACGTGGTCCGTCGCCAAAGCCCCTTTAGCTGAACGTGTGACTTAATATTCAATCAATCAGCCACGTGTGAATAACTCAACATAATTTCCTGATCTAAATTCTATAGAGAATGTCTGGGATACTCTCAGACGAAGAGTTGCAAGATACAATTGCCTTCGTTTTGCAAATTGTATTTTCTGAAAAGTAAAACAGTGTTACTCAAATTCTTATCGATCCCATTATACAAAACAAATAAATGTGGTAATGTTATCGGTTTGAAGAGATCATACACCATGTTAATAAAATCGATCTTCTGAGTAAATTATTTGTTATTTCCATTATTTTTGTGCTTCGTTGTTTGTATTACACTTTAATGCATGTTTAGGTTCCATTTTATGCTCATGCATGAATCTCTCGTGAAGTTAACTTCACTTCTTTACTTTGCCTCCCTAATTTTTTGATTAGTGTGCATTCAAGTTTTGTTATGAAGCTATTATTTTGATGATGGTTAGGATCTGTTCTTATCTCAATGTTTCAATGTTTTGATTTTCCCCGCGATGTAAGTATTTAACTATATATATAAATTTCTTTTTGGCATTATATTCCCTAAAATAATGATGCTGGTCCATAATTTGCTAATGAGGCATCAAATGATAATTTTTATGGCAACAAATAATCACTAATTTTTATAGCTATTATTTTATTATTGGACATAAATATTGTCATCTGAGTTCTTCCTCTACTTCAAATTTTTATATGATTGAAATAACTTTTACTTCTAGGATTTCTTTTTTCAAATGTTAACTTGGTTGAATATACATATTTCGTAACAAATTATTCCAGAAACATTTATTGTTGAAGTATTTCGAAAAAAAAAACATTCTTTATTCCGAAATAACTGACTCTATTTTCAGATCTTAAAAATTTTATTTATTGTGCTATAACACGTTTAATGAAAATACGAAATTTAATGAAAATGGGATTAAACAGTTTTGTCGTGCAAACCTGAGCCCAATACATTGCACTCCTAAAAGGCAGATAAAATAAACCATTCTGATAAATTCTGGAACTATTCAAATCGATTTTCGAGGAAAATTGAAGTAGATGATTCAGCTTAGATGAAGTACTAAGTAGTTGATGAAGTATAAGCTTCAACGTTTCTGAAAAGATAGTACATTTCATTAAATCGATGCGGCTCTCTAAATATATTCTATTTAAAGTAAATATACTAAGATAGGGTAACATATTTATATGTTTGCTTAACCGACTTCATGCTCATGCGTATCAATTACAGACTACTAAATTATGCATTAAGTACCGAAAAACTTTTTCATGGTGTACAAGATGATGCTTTCCTTACATCATTTTCAATTCCTACTATTAGCTCGCACTGTCTATATATATATTTATTTATATATTTGTATACTTATTTATTTATCTTGGTGGAATTTTCAATCGTTAATAAAATACATTTTAAAGCGCTGAATTAAGCTGAAATTTTATATACAGGATCATTTTGGATGACAATACAATAATTTCATTATAATTAATAAAAATTAATTGATTAAAACTAATTATTCAAAGAATTACAAATACAGCCACGTTGGCGACTTAGCGACCCTTTTGGCGACTTGTGTCAAAACATGAAAAGGTTTTTTTCTCACGTGTTAAAGCATTCAGTTGGATTGAAATTAAAAGGACAATACGATACTTTAATGATAATTAAAAAACTAATTACCACTTAATGTTGTGATTCTGTCCTATGTATATACATATTTATATTAATTGTAACTATTTAATAAAAAGTAGCTAAAATAAAAATTTTCGTTGTTGATCTAAGTAGGAATTGACTTAAAAATTATTTTTTTATATTACTTGTTATGTTGAATTCACGCGAATCTTTTTCTACAGGTATTTAATTATTTGGATATTTTTTTAAAAGGTAAGCTTAATTTTTTAAAATAATTTTAAAGCAGCTACATTTTTCAGATTGGTATTAATATATTCTTAAAATATTATTTTTTTTTCAAATTTAATTCAATATTAAATCTATACAACACTTTTACCAAAAATTCAATATTTTTTGGCTGATTTCTAATTTAAAAAATAATTAATCATAAGTAGAGTGATATTTTACTCTCATCATTTCATCAGCGGGTTAAAGTGAATATTTTGAAGTAATGATTTATAACTAAAATTATTGATAATAATACAATTACATAGTTATTTGTTTGGGTTAGGAAAAATTTTGCGCAGACGTTCATCTTTAAAAAGACTATTTATTTTAGTCATGTGTTCATTCATTATTTTTCAAAGTGCAAAAGTTTCAACTGTAAAATAAAATCCAGTATTTAGAATAATGATTATGCTGATACTTTTTTGAATATTTCATGTATTTTTTAAAGTTTTTTCTCTATATTATCTTTTTCCATTTAGTGACAATTACTTCACTTTAAAGGAAATTAAAACAATTATTTTACTACATTTGGAAATAAAATTATTACTTTAAACGTGATTTAATTTGTTTTTGCGCTAGTTCCTTCAATGAAAAAAAAGTTGCTACCCTACTTTTGTATGTTGAAGTACTTTAAACCATTTATAGGCAAGTACTGAAAAATTTTAGCCTTAAAAATTAATAACGCGATTAAACTTCATTTTAAATAAATTTACCGGGAAAAATATTATTCTATTGTTATTTTATAATAATTATAATTTTTGATATTATATTATTTACAAATATAATATTAAAAAACTTGAGTGGTTTTCGCCGGGGGGGGGTACAAATCTTTAATTCTGAAAAAACTGTTTATTTGATACCAATGACTTTATCAGTTTCCTCTTATATGACAGTCTTTATGGGAACTAAAATGTATTTGTCATGTATATACTTTATTTTTGGTAGTAGAAAACGAAAGATTTTTTTACAATCTTAAGGTATCCGACTACGTTCGGAAACGTGATTTTAAAAAGGCGCATAAATGGATAATTTTCATGATATTTAGTGTCACTTAGATTAGATTTTATGTATAAAATTGTTTTATGGACATTTTAACAAAAAAATATTTAAATACAATATTTCAGCAAAAAATGAGCTTAGAATGACCTTTTTTCAGTTACACTAAATATCATAAATATTATCCATTTATACGCTTTTGCAAAATCACGATTCCGAACGTAGTTGGATACCTTAAGGCAGTGCTCCGCAACCTTTTTATCTCCGCGGACCGGTCAACGTTTCATAATTTTGCCGCGGCCCGCTGAGGGTGGGACACGTTGATTGTTTATATTTTAGATTGTTTTGATTTAACAATTTTAATTTAGTTACATTTAAATATGCCTTCAGAATAAAATATAGTTACACCAAAAATGAATAAAAGTGATTTAATGTAGAATATAAAGTTATTTCCGTGGAAAGTTGCGCAAATCCGAGAGAAATGCACCACTTTAAACAAAATGGCAATAGTTGATGTTCTTTAGGCGGCCCGGCACCATTTGATCCACGGACCGGTACTGATCCACGGACCGGGGATTGCAGATCACTGCCTTAAGGTACTTGGGGTCACTGGGTTACTTGCTCGAACTCTTTTTCCATATTATTTCCTTTATGAAGAGGCTACATGTTTCTCCTGTGAATGACACTGGTTTTGATTGCTTTATCGTATGAAAAATTATGGTTTATAAATGTAAATGAACGGAATATCGAAAAAGAAATAGGCATCTGCTATCACTATTAGATGAAGTTGAAAATGTTTAAGCTAGGGAAGAATCTAATAAAAAAATGGATATTAATCATGAGAGCGAAAGTATGTTTGAGAAAAGTGATGAACGTGAAACATTTGAGTTGTAAGGAAAATGTTCCAATGCTACTTTAAAAAACTCCATCAAAAAATATATGAAACCACAAGTGTTCTCCCAACCACTGCCCGTCAAAAGACAAGGCATTTAAAGGTTCGACATGCCATTTTTGTAAAACATCTAAGGAAAATAAATCTACAATAACTTGAAGAAGGTATGACAGTTTTGCCTACAAATATCACTCTTGTAATGGTAGCAAAAGTGACTTTGATTTGTGTTCTTTATTAAAGTAACGCACGTTTGAAACATTTTAGTTCAGTTTGATTGGATTTTTTTCTCTCCAATTATCAAAGAAAAATTTAAAATTTCTTAAAAGTAGATAATTATACTTCCTTTCGTTAAATTATTCACTGGATTTACCCCATTTTTATCATGTACAATAAAAATAATTATAAAAGGATTGGGGTGACTCCGTCATCTCCCCTGTTAGCTAACGCTAGTGTGAAGTGCGTGAGTTCTCCCAGGTTAACAATCTCTAGAAGATTGTTTCTGAAATTTTTTTTATGCTTTAGAAATAATTAAAAATAAACATTGAATGACATGTACTCATAGTTGCTTATGTTTCATAAAGAAAAAAAATTAATATTTGGCAAAACAGTACCTGTTGTCGTAATATTTTTATACCATTCATAAATTGCTTCAATTGTAGATGGTCTGAAATTTATGCTGTAACCTTGTTACAGATTTAAGTTCAAGAGATTATGCTACAACCTGCGCTTGAAGAGAAGAATGAAACAAGAAATTTTGCAAAATGTTGGCGCATAGTCTTCTCTTCTCTCTCATTTAAATTACACCTCATTTAAAAAACTTAGAAATTGTCTACATGGAACATAAAAATCATGTTAATATCATTGTTTCTTTTTCATTTATTGTTTTAAAATAGAAAGATGTATTTCGGACACATATATCTTTTTCTCTTAGTTATAATTTACATGAGGAAAATTTTAAACCCTTTTAGTATAATCTCATAAAATGGTCATTATGTCCTTTTTTCAAAATATTTAATTAACTACATCCACTAATCATTCTCTGTGTCATTTAATTAATCCTCAGTTAAAAATCTTTCAAATTTTCTACATTTTTTTTCTTAAAACATTTATAAATCTCTGCGAACCACAAAGTATTACACGGGGGCCTACAGAAGTAAGCATGAAACACACACATTACAAAGAAAGAAAGAATGTAAAGTCATAAAGGATTATAATAGAAATATCCATGCCTTCTCCGGGATTTGAACCCAGTCGCTAAGGCAACGTAGTCAGCGTCACTAACCACTATACTGAATGGGCGGCAAGTTTTCTTTTTATTTTTTTTTTATATGGAACATAAAAATCGAGTGCATATCAATGTTTATTTTTATTTGCTTGTTCAAAGAGTAAATATATACATTGTGGATAATAGGAGAACATTTAAATTTAGTGTACATAACATAACATAGTAAATTTAAATATACTATTTCAAAAATTAAAAAATCATTCATTAATCATTTTGTAACGTAAAATAACACCAGTGCATATCACATTCTTCTATTTATGTTCATTAAATGAAAACAATGAACATATTGAAGATTTTTTCAATCTAGCAAGAATGATTCTAGATCATTTTCTGATAAATTTACTAAGAAATACTTCAAGAAATAGTCCACGAAATGGTTGATTTTTCCTTACTTTTCCCGAGAAAAGTCAATCCTATAAATAATTTCTAGTTTTCTTATTTCCAGGTGAAACCCAAAATGTAATACTTGAATTTGGATTGACAAAGAAATTTTCATAAATATTTCCCTTTTTACTGAATTGGAAATACGATCAGATGCACCTAGACAGGACATAAAGAGGTCCTATCCTATTTTATAGCAAACATCGATCTCATATTCCTTATCTATATTTATTAGAAGGACATGAACTAATGTGAAAAGCTATATTTTGGCAGAAAACACGAGTCAAAGCTTAAAACCTACTAGGGCTTCATTTCGGTTTTGTGGAATATGAAATATGAATGTTTTTGGTTTTATAAGAATTGATTCTATTTAGATACCGGAAGGTGAATTTTTTCGGTGAAAATGCCATCGTTTTTAAAATTTGAAATTAGATGGCTTCTTCAAATACGTGTATAAGCAAAAATATTTAACTTTGAAAGAAATTGAGCTAATAGAAATTGTTATAATTTTGAATAGATGAGTGAATGTTCTTTTTGTCATATGCATTCTAAAATCCATGCTTGTTTTTATGGATCACTTATTCTTTCTTATCTGCTTAAAAATATGTGCTATAATTTTAAAAGGAAATACATTTCTTTACAGAACTCATGAAGCTTTTTTTTTCTGATCTTTTTGGAAAGTTCCACAACAAGTCAACTGGGAAAGATGCAATTCATACTAGAGACAAAATATATACTTGAAGGATAAATCAAGCACAGTAACAAAAAATGAATAGAATGCATACAGAATAGAAAAAAAAGGCTTTATTGATAGAATGGTGTTGATGAAAAAACATTGTTTGGGTAAGAACAGGCTCAAGATCTGTTACACATGACATACACTAAGTTCGATTTCTGCCTGACACAGTCTGTTCGGAATCAACATCAGATCACTCAACAATTCTTCAGGTAAAAGTTTCCGTTCGTCAATGAGCAACTATATCAGTTTTCGTGTATTCTTCAGAGGATACCATTATGTCGCGAAATGTCTCTCTAAATTATCCAACTCATGTTTAACAAGATTTTAAAAGTGGTATATACACACACGCTGCAAACTGTTCCACAGATATCTGAACTTTACAGGGTTATCCTAAGCAGCAGGTGATGTGTGTGGTTTTACATTATCGTTCGTAAAAATCAAAGTCCGGATCAATGGCACAGGAAAAGATACAAGTGGGAGAAAGTAGTTTCAACACTTAAACCATCTCTGATTATTGAAAATTTGTCGAAAATATAGAGCTACACATCCATCCGTTCATCAAAATGCCCGACCCATACGTTCAATTCCATTTCTATCAGTATGTTTGATCTGATAACCTACTTTCTGGACTAAAGTCTGAGCAGTACTTTTCGTAAAAGATCTTTCGGAAAACAAGTAGAAGTATTGTTTGCCATTCTTCTTTTCCCGTTTTTCAGGGTCCATCAATCTGTAGTAGATTTGTGCTCTTAGAAAGCAAATCAAAAGCATAGAAATCTGCAGCTGAAACGTCAAGTATCTTGTAAGAATATGTAAAAAAAGGCATAAATACAATATCTGTGTATTTTTTGAAGTTATACTTCTTTTGGGGCGTTAGAGAAATAGGATGAGGGTAAATTTTCGATGGCCACACCGTCACGGATTTAAAAAGACGTTTTATCTAAAAATTTTCAGAAGGAACGATCTTTCCCTGCCTTCGAAATTCTCAAAAAAATTTCCTCTTCATTTTCCGAAGAAAGGAACCCGAGTTAAACCCGAGACCTCGATCCGTCAATGCCTTTTGTTTCACCCGCGTCAGAACCCTCTTTTCGTTCCAGAACGGTCAAAATGCTTAAACGAAATATACAGAACGGGGGCAATCATTGCCGCCTTCAAAATCCCCAAAAAAAATTTTTTTCACTTTTTGAAGAAAAAGGGGGGTTTTAACCGGAGACCCCTCGATCTGCGTCGAATGCTCTACCACTGAGTTATAACCCCCGTCAGTAACCATTGCTTTGGCGTACCATAGGAAGGGATACGAAAATGTTTTTATTGGGGAAATATCAAGAACGGAACAGATCATTCCCCCCTTTCAAATTTTCTCAAAACAATATTTCTCCTCCCTTCCCCCTTAAAAAGGGAGCACCCGGGTTTGAAGGGGGCCTTTAGAAATCAGTCAAACGCTCTATTACTGAGCATGCCCCCGTTTCAAACCTTTGTTTTTCCCTGATTTGCGACATCGCTACTAAGGAAGATCGTCCTTCGCCTACGGGCTTTTCTGCTGCATTTTTTTTAACACTTTTGTTATCAAACCAAACATTCCACGGGAAAATTTAAAAAAAAATTAATAAATTTAAACCGGGCATCTCTCCGTTCTTCCCCCTAACATAACCTCTATTTTTTTTTGACGGGATTAATGGCAAAATTTTCCCCCCAAAAACCCAAAAAGGTGAAACGAAGCAAAGATGCAAATAAGAAAATTTTAAAAAAGGATGGGGGAATTTTAGTGAGAAAAATGGCAATTTAGAGAAAGTTCAGTGTAGAAAAGGTAGAAGTGTAATTTGACGGCCTACCAAAGAATCCCGGATATTTAGCCATTACTACAAGGTGCATACTATTGCACGCAAGCCCAACAGCCTATCTGAAAGTTATTGAACCATTGAGTATTCAACCAAGGTAGGAAGATTATATTCTGAAAGCTAGTATATTATTAAGATTGTGATTAGGCAGATATAATATATTTATATTGATAAGTGATCTAATTGCGCGATCTGAGTTAGTTAAGACTACGTGTGTTGGTTTATTCTCACTTAATATAAGTTTGTTCGATATCTAAGTAATTTAAGTTAAACTCTTAATAAAAGTCATATTAAGAATTATAGAATGTCTCATCATTCCGAGAATCCCACACCTCTAACTTACGCTGAAACCCCAAGACATAGCTATCGAAAGATGGCCATGTCGCAAATCTTTAAATTGTGTTTCATGTACATAAAAAATAAGCTAATTTAAATAACAATTGCAAGTATCTGATTATAGATGTATTTACTACGAACGCATTGCGATGAACATAAACACATTTATTACATTGTAGCAGATTTTAAGAGCCTTTTGTATTCGCGTATTTATTTTTGAAGTTATAATTCTTTTGGGGCGTTAGGGAAAAAGGATGAGAGTAAATTTTTATGATGCGGGCGCACACCGTCACAGATGCTCGCGTATACCTTCACGACACCGATGCGCACGCGCACACCGTTGTCCAATATTTAAACATTTCACTTTTTTGGTGCTATGGGACTGATATTTGGGGGATCATAATAACTATTGTTATAAATCATATCTGTTGGGACGCATCCCCTCTGTGCATTCCCTTTTCTACAGCTTTTTGTCCCATATCTCGGCACCCGAACCTCACAGTCCATTCGGACCTGGATCATTCAATCCCTCTCTATCTGCTCTTCCAGTTATTATAATTTCATGCTTATAGGGATATTTCTTGCATGGTTTTGAATTGTCTTATTTTTAAATTTGTTTAAATTCACAATATCTTGGCTCTTGTTCGAGTCTCGGACTTGAGATTTGAACCAAGTGTTCTACTCGTCGAGACCCAGCCAGTCATCTTGTTCATTCCCATTTTGTACTCATGGGGATGGCTTAAGCACTATAATATCAGTCTCCCATTTTAATCCTACGGGGACTGGAAAAAATTTCAACCCCCCCTAAGGAATTGAGCTTGGAACTTGATTTTTAAAGGTCCACCATATTTTCGTATTAGCGCGAGCTTTAAGTGGAATTGGCCCCCTCCCCATACAGGTCTTCCCCAGAAATAACTCGAATCCTATGCCATCTCGGTCGACTGCACCGGCTGGATTCGATTCTTCTTCCTTTGAGCTTCCTAGATATATATTTTCACAGGGCCCCATTTCTTTACCCATATTTAACATTTAAAAATTATTTTGTTATAATTTTATTAAACCCCGCATAGCTCCGAGGATTTTTGAGATTCGTTAATGAAACTCAGACCATAAGTTTTCCTCGTTGAGCTGTTTCATCTGTTTTAATTCGTGAGTAGATAGTGGGCTTGAGGGGCGTTATCGCTAAAATTAGAATCCCCATGTTATTCCTACAGGGTTCGATCTTTTGATGACATAACGATATTACACAGATGGAAGGATGAAACTTTGGGATCACCTACTACTCTGTGTATCTTTGGGATGTATGTGACCATTTACGTCACAGTTATTCCCCTCCGGGGGAAGTTAGTTTCGTTTTCCTTTCCCGAGCCAGCGCCGCCCCAATTTGCAACTACAGACGCCGTACCGGTTCTACTGGATTACTCTTATGTATGCTCAAAACCAGTCCCAGGTTCGAGTTGCTGGGTGCCCTGCTTCTATTTTATTTTATTGTTTTAAATGTTTTAATTATTTTAAAATGACCATAGCTCGGGGGTTCGTGTCTTAATTTTCTTATGAACAATTCTTCCCTCCGAGATATTCAATATGAGGTCTCAGGTGTCACATTTGGCTCACTTCAACTCCAGATACATTCTGATACCCCCCATGTTATTGTCCCTATTGTCCCTGTGTGGGGGTGTTTAAATTTATTTAAATCGTGATTATCTCAGGTTTGGCTGGTCCATTTGACTGAAGGTTAGTATCGTTCAACTCTGCTCGTAACTGCCTTTCGTCCTTGGCCCAGCTCTTGCCCTGTTAAAGATTTTTAGAAAGATTTTAATCTTGTTACACAAAAGCTTGTTACGATCTACAAACGAAAAAAATGTTTCATGCGATTATATTTAAAAATGACGAAGTTTCTTAAGGTTTTATTAAAAATTTAAGTATATTTAGAAAAATCGTCAGAAAAAAGTTTTAGGCATTTTATTTTTTAAATGACTGATTTTAAAAGAGAAAAGCCTGAACTTTCTTAGTACAAAATATCAATTCAATAATACGAAGAAAAAAAATCATACTAAACGATTTAGTAATCATTTTCATGAACCGTATCTTGGCGAAATAAATGATCTTTTGGATTAGGTAATTGTTTTTTGTCTCAGTTTGATAAAAAGAATAAAAAAGGTCGAAAAATTGGAATTTCTTTAAGCTCAATCCGATAAGCTGCTGGGCAGAATAAAGAGCTAACAGGGTTAAAAGAATTTCAATTAATATATTTTTAACTGATTGAGATATTGGAATATAAATTATCAAAACATGCATCGTCATCCAAACTAAACGTGTATGCAAAATTTCAGCTCAATCGGTTGAAGACATCAGCTTCAAAATTGAGTCGCAAGTTTCTACCCGAAAATAATAGTTTAATTAATATCTACACTATTATAATTCCAAGGTAAGCAGACGTATGCGACTATACGACTAGGTGTATCTTCTCACAAACCACATGACGCAGAAACTCGCCGAATGTACCAAAAGATTGGGAATGATCCGAGAAATACGTTTTGATCTTTTATATTCCGGAAGTGCAATTAGTTAAAAAGATATTAATTAAAAACCTTACAACGCCTAAATATTGCAATTTTTCCCGCCAGGCGACAAAGTTCCAATTTTTCAACCTTTTTTTTTTTTTTTATCCCGGACGTTTTTAAAACACGATCTAACTTTTTATGAGACTCATACAAAAAATAATTACAGAATCGGAAACATCAATTACTTTGCGACTATACGGTATAATTTATTTTATAAAATAATGATATTTTCTATTTCTTACGATTTTTTCT
>BMAV01003675.1:89720-101154 GCA_019973955.1 Trichonephila inaurata madagascariensis | reverse complement strand
GGCTTTGGTGGTGGGGGGGGGCCAGACCTCTAGGTGCATTTGCTTACGTCATGCTTACCAATGTATTTGGTGAGGTAGTAACGACATATGACAGCGTTTCTCAAACTGTGGGGCACGCCTCTTTAGAAGGGCTTTATATCCCTATGTAGGGGGAGTGAGCTTATTAAAAGGTCAAAAATGAAAGATTTAAAATAAGTATTAGTTTTTACTAAAAGGAAGCAAAATAAAATACATTCGAATATATGTATAGACTGATATATTGGGTTGGAGGGAAAGTTCTGTCGTATTTTAATTAGGCAGGTGGTTTTTGTTGTAAATAAAAAAAACATCTGGCTAGTGAGTCATTTGGATTTTTTTTTGTTTCTTTAGCTGCTGTATAATATAAAAGGAGTCATTTTTTACCGTTCATCATTTACTAGTAATATTTAAAGTGAAAAACATGTCAATAGATAAAGTGCATTTACGACACTGCATTTTGTATGAATTCCAAAAAGGAAGCAACGCATTGGTTGCATGTAAAAATTTATGTGTGATATATGGAAAAGATATTGTAAATGTTCGCACTTGTCTAGATGGTTTAGCAAATTTCGTTACGGGGATCTGAGCCTCCAAAAAAGTGATCAATCTGGATGACCATCTAAGATCGATAATGATGTTTTGCGATCCATGTTGGAAAATAATCCACATTTAACAAGTTAGGAAATTGCAGAAGAGTTTGGCATTCATCATACAATTGTAGATCACATTAAATCTCTTGGTTTTGTGTTAAAGCGAAGTGTTTGGATTCCACATGAATTAACAGAAAAGAATTTTTCTGATCGTGTAAGAATGTGTTCATCACATCTGATTAGACACAATGTGGAGCCGGTTTTGGACCAGCTGATTACTGGAGGTGTAAAGTGCATTCTTTACGAGAATATTAAGAGAAAAAAAATCTTACTGCAAACCAGAAACATCATCAGCAACAGTTCCAAAACCAAGTATCCATCAACGAAAAGTACTGCTTTGTTTGTGGTGGGACAGGAAAGGTCCAGTGTCCTATGAGTTGTTGAAACAGGGTAAAACCATCAACGCGGATCTGTACTGCAATCAACTGGATAAACTGAATGCAGCTATCAAAGAAAAAGGGTCAGCATTAGTGTCCAGAAAAGGAACAGTGTTCCACCACGATAATGCTCGACAGCATACTGCAATGGTGACACAACAAAAACTGAATGCGTTAGGATGGGAAGTCCTTGGTCACCCACCATATTCACCTGACATTGCACCATCTGATTATTACCTGTTCAGATCTCTGCAAAATTATCTAATGGAAAAAAATTCAAGTCTTTTGAAAGTGTTTCTAAGGTAGTTGCTGACTATTTTAACTCCAAGTAAGAGAATTTCTACAAAATAGGAATTTATATGTTACCTGAAAGATGGCAACAAGTAGTAACAATTAATGGAGCATATATAATTGATTAATATTAAACACATATTTTTATAAATGCATTCAAATATTTTCTTTAAAATACGACAGAACTTTCCCTCCATAATACATTTATAAATGTATCAGTACTGCACAATATTTTTGATAGTTTGTTCATCAATACTGAATTAAAAACTAGTTTAATAATTATTATTACCTTCTACGGGCTTGTCATATACAAAATTTAATGTTTATCTTGACAATATGTGTGGTTTATAATTAAAGATGTACTGTAGCTTTAGCATCAAAGTACTTTTTTGTCGCATTCGATACATTGTTATTGTATGGGGTGGGGGGAAGGCGCTACGAAAATTTTGATTGAAAATTGTGTCGCAAATATTGAAAATTTGAGAAACACTGATATATATGAGAAGTAAAATTTATATAAAAGGAATGTATGTTTAAGAAAAGAATTAAGAATCTTTTTATGAAGAAAAACCGAATAAATTTCTTCTACGAAATCCACTCTCTTTAAGAAAAAAAAAGCTTGTTTCAAGAATATTAAAATAACAAGGCATTATAAACGAATTATGTTACTTATTTATCAGCGATTCGGTTTAAAAAAGAGTATGAACATCAAACGTTTTACTGAAAATTTTAAATTTGCTTTCATAGTAACACGTTGTATTTTTCTCTGTTCCAAATGAGGTTCTATGTGGAGAAGTTTCATTACTTTTACTGTTGAATTAAAATAATTGAGTGTTAATTTAAATTTAGGAGAGTAGATTAATTTTTTGAAAAATAAGAGGAATTAGTTGAAAAAGACTAGGTATTAATCCATTTCCATTTTCCTTTCCTTTTAACTAAAAAACCGAATCAAAGGTTCGATAAGTTATTCTGTGATCTTCTTTTTCTTGTAAAAAAAAGAATTATCGAATCCCTTTCAAGTGTTCCAAGAATCTTGGAACAGCAATTTTTTTAGACCAAGAAGATTCAGTCGCGTAATTTTTTTTTTTAAAATTTTACTTATTTCCTATTGTCTAGTACATGTACTAATCAGCCCTTATATAAGACTTATTAGTTTGAAAAAGTATTCGAACAATTCAAATTAACACATTTCTATTTTTGCAAGAATCATGTAGACTCCATATACACAGCATTCATCTAAAAAAGAGCGTTATGTTGATAATGATTTGAATATCTAATATATATATATATATATATATATATGCACGAAATTTGTACCAGGTTTACGTTGTTTAGTATTCTCAAATTTTGTCATTTTTAAAATTCATATTCATAGCGGAAAATTCGATAAAAATATAGAACATAATAATGTGAAAAGATATACTGAAAATAAGAATTTTCGTGTTTTATTTTTGAAAATATTATTTGAACTGTTACTAATAATGAAATCATTCTTTGTAGATAGCTGTTGTGGATAATATACAATTCTTAAATATTTATTTAACTATAATGCGAACATATGTTTACATATATTTTTAAAGATTTATTTAACAGTGAAAAATATTTATAATGATATATATAACATCACCGTTTCTAAGTGTTTTGTTTTGACTTTACATTATTATGATTAGCCGTCCCCGATACCAGTGCCCTAAAAGTAAATATTAATCCTCTCCAAATATTTTTTTAGCATCCATTACTCTAACAAGATGTCTAACTGCACCTGTTTATTTTTTAGATAAATTTCAATACATAGAAACGAAACTATATTTTTTCACTTAGATTTACTGTTGGGTTTTCCAAAGTCAGTGTATCAAAAACAATTAAGCAACATACCATTAAGTTATAATGTTAATAATTATTTTGCTTTCAATAAGATAATTTTATCACTTTTTCCTAAAAATAAGCTTTTAGAAATTGTTTAAAGAAATGCAAAAGTTCTTTTCTCATTACATATATAATCCTTTATCATGCTAAAGCTAAAAAATAAATAGAAAAAATACAGTACCGTTTAGGTCAAGGTTAAATGGCCACATAAACATACTAGCAAAATTTTAGTCATATTAATTAAGATTGTTGGTTTAAGAATTATTTTAATGCGTCAACCATTCCCTATATTTGCTTATATCACTATGATGAAAAAAAAATAATAATGTAATTAGTTTCTAAAAATGCGCAAAACCCAAATATAATAATAAAAGTATAAATCTACATATCTACATACCGTTAAAAAAGTGAAAAAAAAATCTTCCAGCAATAAATGAAACAATTTTAAAAGATAAAAATCTAAATCACAAAATATTAAGTAAGTTCTTCAACCAAAGCCGGACAAAAATGCCCATTGCAGGGAAGCACTCAAGGAAAAATTGTTAAAAAGTAATTTAAAAAACCATCATTAACTTAACTTAGGAAAAATGCAAAGTATGTAATTTTTTTTTTAAAAAAAGGAGATTTGCTTAGTTAAAAGATAAGATATTTAATAAATTTCAATGTTGCCAAAAATAAATAAATAAATAATTAAATAAAAGCCGATATCACAATCTGGGGAAAGAAAAGAAAAAGTGGTGAGAAGTGTGATAAATAAAAAACAAACACATAAAAACAAAATAAAAATAACAATAAACTTTTATAACCAATCAGTAATACTGAAATTATGTCAAATATATTGAAGCTAGGTGAAAGGCATGGGCTCCTTATTTCAAAGCCAGTCATTCCAGGTTTTCCTCGTCCTGTAGCCATGGTGTTGTTTCATCTTTTGACTGGGCAAGGTAGTTTGAATGCCCATCTGTTTAAAATTTGACTAAAGGGCACTTTAGCTTGTACTCATTGTAACTGTGGAGAGTCCATTAACAAGGGCCATACAGACAAATGCACAGCATTATTATCTATTAGCTCAGGGCTTCCAAACTTTCAATATTTGCGACCCAATATTCAATCATAATTGTCATCGCGCCCTTTTTCTTTACAATATTAATGTATTCAATTCAATAATACTATATTGACGCTAAATCTACACTACGAGTTTGAATTCTGAAGGGGACACAGTACGATTCAATTGACCAAAATCGGTCAAAATACCAAATTTAATTTTTTTAGCCTAAATTTTTCTTTATATACTTTCCTATAACCTCACAAAATTTGAAAGTTCTAAACTTAAAAAACGCAGAATTATAATAGCTTTCACGTTCGTTTTTATTCACATCCCTATGGCAAATCAAAACTTTAAAATGCCGTATCTCAGAAAGATAAAAAAACTATTTTGTCTTCATTTAAAATGCTAAGGCTTTTTTTCTATTGCGCCTAATGCTTTGAAATTTTTTTTTACCTATTCCCAATAGTACATGTAACAAAAGTCGGCATGCATTTTTGAATCAAAGCAATACTTATTTTTTAAAAAATAATTCAACTCAGAATTTATACATTTTTTAAGGAATTTTCAATAAACATTCATAAAAAGAAGTATTGTAAGAATACCAATCACGTTAACGCAAAACCCATACCAACTGTTATTATACATAGTTTGACGTACTTGTAAATAAACTTTCATGCGTGTACGTCAATTTTTGTAGGAGGAGTAGCATTTTAAAATCACTTCAAAAATTTCAAGTTTTTTCCTTAAAAAATTGCATGGGTAGCTTTTTATGAAATTTTGAGCACAAATAATACATATATACATAATATACATACATAGGAGGCAACCAAAAAAATATTAAAAATCCTTAAATTAAAATTTTTTGCGTAAATCGTACCATGTCCCCTTAAATATCGCCGGCTTACATAAACATCTCTCGCTCACCCAAACGTTAATTGCCCCGGACGTATAAATACGTGTTTCCGAAGAACAATCTTTCCTGATCACTTCTATCCATGAAATTAATCCGAAAGCTTTTGAATGCAATAAAAGGACCTTGATAGTATTTGCGAAGGATTTACTTATATCATAGGATTTTCTTCTTTTTTTTTGTTCCATTCCTCTCCCTTCCCTCTATGCATCACATACGTGTTGCTACGTGGAAAACGGTGTCATTGGGGAGCGAATCGCGTAAATTTCGGCAGTTAAGGGATTAATTCTAAACCGTACAAATTATCGTATATAATTGTATTAAATTTCGTATATAATTTTATATATGACAAGTCCATGGGGTCACTGGTTATTATTAAGCGTTCTTATAGTATTGTTGCATTAATTATGAAATACATTGTGTGCATAAGTTATCATTTATAAGTTTGTTATATCAGTGTAATTTTTTATTATGTCAGAATGTATTTTATATGAATTATATGTCAGAATGTATATATATTTAATAAACTTTTGCTCACTACTTTTCAATGTGCTCGCGCCTCCTCATAGAGTTATGACGGCCCCCTAAGGTGGCGGGCCCTACGCAGTTTTAGCTCTATTGTTCTGAAGTATTTGGAAGCTAGGTCAAGATTAATGGCCTAGTGGCCAAACTTCTGACATTTATATAAATAAATAAGTATTGCAAATATATATGCATAAATAAACTTCAACACACAGATAAGAACGATCTAAACAATAATTGTGTTTTTATCTATTAATTATTTCACTATTTTAATTTAATAAGTACTATATATAAATTTGATGTTAAAAATCAATAACCATCTTGCGTGGTGCAAAAAAAATCTAGATATCTTGCAATAGTTAATTTATTGTAAAATATCATTATAAAGGTCATTCAAGTAATTAATCCAAGCAAATGATATTGTTCGTATTTATTACTTAGGAGAAACGTTTGCTTTTAATGAATAATCAACTATTGAATAATTGTTGGTATTTGGAGAAATGCAAAACCATTGTTATTTTCTTTAAAATATTTAGTATCGTAATTATTTGCTGCATCAAAAAAATGTAGGGTTTTTTTTAATACGGTATTATCTATGGAATCCACATATTTTATTTTTTTTTTCTTCTGAAGGAGTTCGAAAAGTTTCGTGCTCACTTAAGGCATTCTTATGTAAACTGTCATCAAGTAGTTATATTTATTGGCAATGAAATTTTTTATTAAAAATATATTAATTGAGTGTCCACATAGAGAAAATGTTTAAGATCAGACATATAATATATTACGAGAAAAGCTATATATATATATGTATATTACATTTATTATTTTTGTGCAGTTCATGTGTTTGATACTTATTTTCGTTCTCTCTCACAAGCTGATTTTTTTGTAAATATATTTGCTATGTAAAATAATTCTTCAATTCTAGTCTGTTTTCTTGGAAGTATTTAGTATATTTGCGGGACTTTTCTTAAACATTTATGGAATGGTATACAAAAACTTCAAACATTTCTTTTAAACCAATTTAGAATTTCTATTCCCATGGGATAAAGAAAAATAAAACTTAATACTATAAAACACTTAACCGTTTTATTCGAAAAGTAGAATAGAATTTGGCAAGGTAAAACTGAAATAAAATTTATGTACACCGTTAAGAGAAGAGAAATAAAACTAGTCTCGAATGATTAAAGAAATTTGGTTCTTTCGTAGTCAAACCAAGAAGTTTTTAAAAATAATTTGAAAAGGTTGAATCATAATTTCCTTTACTTGTACTCCACATGTGCATTATATTTAAATTAAATAGAATGTAGAAAGAAAAAAAGAAGAAAGAAAAAAGAAAAGTGATGCACATCAAGAGGACATTATATTTGTATGTGAAAAAATTGCTTATTCACATAATTTATGATCAAATATGCAAATAACTAACTTCTTTAACCAATGATTGTTTTGATGAAAATCCTCGAATTTGCAACGGAGCATTCTGATGATAAGTAAAACAGGGGTATTTCAATTTTTCACATTTCAAATTCACAAATTTTTATGCGAAAAAAATTCTGTTTATCTCCGGTGACTATACCAGGACATCGGAGATGGATTCGTGAAAACAATGAGCAGATGTCCACATTTGAGAGAGGACGTTATAGGGAAAGCAGATTGATCAAATCCCAGAATCACTGAACATTTGAGCCGGAGTGACACTACAACTCGAAGTGATTAATAGAGGATCCATTCCCTTGACGAGTGTTAAGAAAGTGTGACAACACAATGCCAGGACTGAGTGTGTGCAACTGGAATTGTTAGTATCTGTTGAATAATAGTATGAAGAAATATAAATTTATCCTAAATTTTTTTTTTTTTTGGTTTTGTCTTAAGGATATTCTATTGCATTAGGTACCGAATTACACTGTAAAACAACACACCTCATAAGAAAAGTTACAATACCAAGAAATAATGCACGTTGCATCAAGCAAATATCAGGAGTGATAGTGGTGAGATGGATATGAAAATAATTTAAAAAAGATCAGACAAATAAAACCATTATAAACCAGTTTATTCAGTAACTTATGTATGAACCTGGGACAGCTATACAAGTTAAAAAAAAGAATGCAAGCCTCAATACGACGTGGCATTCCCTCAATTTTTCCATTGATGGTTGCCTGAGTTTACCACTACCAAGCTACACCTACTTCTGTGCGCAGATCATCCACGATTTTCACTAGTGGCCTTCGGTTCATGCCACATCCAATGAGATCCCACTGGTGTCCAATGGGATTCAGATCTGGAGAGTTTTCTGACCAGGAAAGAATGCCAAATCCAGCAAGGCTTTTAAGAGTTCGCCGTACGATATGTGGCCTGGCATTGTCGTACTGTACGAGTAATATCGTGTTGGGTGCGCCTTGCATCAAGGACAAAAGATCAGGCTGCACAACTTGTGGGACGTTGCAGTCTAATGTCAAATTGCCGTCAATGTGTACCAGAGGAATCCTATGATTAAACAATGTTCCACCTCAAATCATGTTATCCCGGGTAGGACCGCTAAGATGCTCGCGCAGCTAAATGGTTTGATTAAAAGCGTTGTCCGTGTCTCCGCCATATCCCACGTCTGCCGTTCTTTCTCTACAAAAATGAGAGTCATCAGTGAGCAATACCTGATAGTATTCAATGGTCCAGGTACGATGAGGATGCCATCATGCCGGGCGTGTTGAGTGGTGAACGGTATGCCTCTTGCTGGTACCCATGTGCATAACTGTACTTCATACAAACTTTTCCGTATGATTTCAGTGGAAACAGGACCTGTTGCTCCAGGAGGCAACAGGCTTTGGATATCACGTACCGTGGAGAAAAGATCTCGAATAGTCAACTGGCGTATACACCAGTCTGGGCACCTGAGCAACGTGTGACGCAAAGTGGGATGGTATTCACATTGAGCCCAATACAAGTTGCTGTTGCGCACAGCAACAAACCCAGTTCATGGAGTTCGGCAATACGTTAACTTTCACAGATCGTTAACAGATGGTATTAAGTTCAACCTCGTATCAGAGGCATTTTTTCGCTTCTTCAAAAGTCGTAAGGGTTATGGAAAACCTCAAATGCTTTTATAATAGGGGAAAGTTTCTAGAATTAAAAGTTGGAGTTGGAGTACCTCGTGATCAGAAGCGCGCGCAAATTTATTCTCTTTCATTTGCGTATCCATCTCTCTACTATCACATGAGGATTTGTCAGCGTTTCTCAAACTGTGGGGCAAGCCTCCCTAGGGGGTGAGATAACCTACGTGAGGGCACGAGCTTATCGAAAATAAAAGATTATTATTTAAAGAATTATTAATTTTTTAAAAGGAAGCAAAACAAAATATATTCTGACATAATAAAAAATAAAATACACATTTACTCTGTTATATTATACTTATAAATGTATCAGTGGGCCACAATGTGTTTGATAATTAATTTACCAATACTAAGTTAAGAAAAAGTTTAATTATTACTAGTGATTTTTCCATAAGCTTATCATTTACAAGATTTAGTACTCGATAATTTGTACGGTTTATAAATAAGGTCGTATTGTAGCTTAAGCGTCAGAGTATTATACATTATTATTGCATGTAATACATTGCTTTTGTATTGGAAAGAGGTTAGGGGTGCGATGAAAATTATGATTGTAAAATGGCTAGCAAATATTGAAAGTTTCATAAGCACTGCGCTATGTGTCATATTTCTTGGTGCTGCAATTTCACTTCTGAGGAGTGATATAAATTGCTCTTGTTTAAAAACAAATCTACTATTTTCGGGATTTAAATATAAAGAATCTTAAGAAAAAAAAAATTACGAAATCAAGTAAAATGATTTAAAAGAAACATAAATGCACCTTTCAGCCTATACGATTAATTTATTATATTTTATCTCATGAATAGTGTAAAAAAAAACAAAAAAAACCTTGAAATAAAATTATTTTCTGATGAAATATAATATAACATAGAAAAAAGAAACAATATACTGGTAAATAAAATATTTATGTATAAAACCATTATACTTTTTTGTCTTATGCAACATATTGGGGTTTTTATTATGTATTCAGTTATATATTCACTTTTTAATACAATTAGTTTTTACCGTAATTATATTCATAACATTAACCAAACCATATTTATTTTCTTTAGCGAAGTACAAGAAGAGAAAATATATAAACGGTTTTTGATTTTATTTCAGACTCCCTTCTCCTTATTGGAATATTTGAATTACAGAGTAATATTTTAAGAGAAGCAGGTTGCTAAGATTATGCAAAAGCGTAAAGTCGAAGTTACTTTCCGAACTGAATATTTTATGAGGACAAATTGGTACAGTAAAATCTTCTGTATAAATTTTGGAGTATAAATAGACTTTATTTGAAGTAAACATAATTTGAATAATTATATTTAAAGGATAAATAACGTGTAAAACTCTAAGTAAAATATTTCTTTGGGAAATGTAGTTTAATAAATATACTGGTCTCTAAATTTTAGGCTAAAAAATTGTTTTCTGAAGTTCATCATTTAAAAAGTGAAAACAAAAGTCAAAAATTAGCTTATATATATCAGTAATTTTAAACATACATTATAAAATAATTTTACCTGCATTATATATACGATGTTTTTTAATATTTCGTCATTTATACAATAATCGATGTGAACTACATGTATCCCATTTTTGTAATTTGAATGGATTTCTTGTTCTTGTCCTTGCACTAGCAGTGCTAGTATTAAAATATTCCTGAAGATATGTGATTTATTAAGGTATCCGACTACGTTCGGAACCGTGATTTTAAAAAAGCGCATAAATGGATAATTTTCATGATATTTAGTGCACTCAGATTAGAATACATGTATAAAATTGTTTTAAGAACATTTTGACAAAAACAATTACTTAAATACAATATTTTGGCAAAAAATTAACTTGGAATAATCTTTTTCAAAATCTTCTCCTTTTGTAAAAAATGCTTCTATTATAACAATATTTTGCCTACATATAGATCAGACTATTCTACAGAGGCTCAACTAGAATATTTGAAAAATTCACATTATTTTCAGAGTTACCACCAATTGAAATAATTATTGGCGTTTTTTTTCTTAAAATTGCTTCCCTTTGTTGTCGTAAGATATGGATAAACCCACTTCTAAGTTATATATTTCAAAAAAATCTAATTGAGCCTTTGTAGAGAGGTCTGAGCTATATATACAGGCAAAATATTATTATATAATAGAAGCATTTTTCACGAAAGGAGAACATTTTGAAAAAAGATTATTCTAAGTTAAATTTTTGCCAAAGTATTGTATTTAAATAAATTTTTTTTATCAAAATGTCCTTAAAACAATTATATACGTGTATTCTAATCTAAGTGACGCTAAATATCATGAAAATTATCCATGTATGCGCTTTTGCAAAATCACGGTTCCGAAAGTAGTCGGATACCTTAAGATGGTTGATGATCGGATTGATCATGGGAAAGGGATTACTACATAAGTTAATTCTAATATAGAAGTCTTCACGAATCTCAAAAATAAATTAATAAATCTAAAAGAAGTCCGATGAAAAGAAAAATTAACAATAACAAGACCTTTCAGAGCCTCAATAAGTTTTAATCTTTTTTCTTTTATTTTCTTTGCTGTGTTCACCTGAAGGAGAGTGTTTTAAGGACATTATGATAAAAAAATTATTTAAATACAGTATTTTGGCAAAAAATTAACTTAGAATAACCTTTTTTCCAAATGTTCTCCTTTTGTAAAAAA
>BMAV01003675.1:78699-89483 GCA_019973955.1 Trichonephila inaurata madagascariensis | reverse complement strand
TTTTTTTACAAAAGGAGAACATTTGGAAAAAAGGTTATTCTAAGTTATTTTTTTTGTCAAAATATTGTACTTAAATAATTTTTTATTGTAATACTATTCTTAACCCAATTTTATATACATTGTCTAATCTAAGTGACACTAAATGCCATAAATATTATCCATTTACACGCTTTTGCAAAATCACGGTTTCGAACGTAGTCTGTGATACCTTAAAATATATATAAATTCCATTCATACAAATTTATTAAATCAAATTAAGTACTGTAAGGAATAAGGTTTAGAATGAAAAATATATATGTAGGAATGGATGTGCACGTTATCATATATCCTTCCTATATTCCCTTAATGACGTAAGGCCATGAGAGCGCCACCTAGCTGACAAGGCTGTTCGAGAGTAAAGAGACGACAGACGAATAGGACGATTGCGCGGGAAGACAGAGAGAGAGACGACACAGAGACGGGACGAGACAGAAGGAACGAAGGCGCAGCGACGAGACGCCTGGTGGAATCCAACCACCCGATAACTTTTTACTAAATTTTAGCCCTCCCTTGTAGATAATTCCCCTAAATAAATGCATACTTAATTCAATCTGGTCGTTGTCACTCTCTCTCTATATAAATATAATTTTATTTTTTCCTTTTAAAAATATCAAAAAGACAGAGATTTTAAAAAAAGCCGCTTCTCCACTGAGAGAAATATATGATTTTAAAATTTATTTACATTGATAATTGATATTACCTTGATAATACTTTTAGTTACCTAAATAATCCGTTAAACTTATTAAGTTGTTTTTTTCCCCTTTAATTCAAATAATGCTCTCAGTCGTTTATGAACTTTTATGTTACTTCTGAGGGAATTATATTCTAGAGATATGCAATTTCAATTGCAGCTCACTTTAATTGCAAAAAAAAAATCAGTGATTAGTATTAAAAATAAAACATTATTATTTCATCATCCCAAATCGTACTGCATCATTTGACAGTCTTGCCCAAAACGAAACTAAGTGGCTTCATTTGCATGTTGAATCGCTTCGCGATGAAATAAAGTTTTCTATCCTTAGCAAGCACCAATGTTCCTAAATACGATACATCTTTTATAAAACTGCGAAGCTGTCTTAACGAAGTTTACATTCGTAATTATAAATTGTGTCTCGTTAGGAATTGGGGCAAGAGAAAACTTTTTTGTCTTGCTTCTGGTAACTTTAAGAATTCAATCGGTGCAACTTTTACGTATTCACTGTACGATCTTACATATTTGCATAGCTGTTGTATGTTGTGTTTTGTAGTATTACAACCTATGTATCTACCAAATGCTACAAAATATTTCAATATTCCAAGAGACAATCAATCAAGGGGGAAATACCTTTTAAATGCCAGTGCAAAATTTTAAAAGTAAAATAACAGAATTTAGTGAGCATTAAATTAATTATTATTTTGTAAAATTTTATTTCAACTCCTCGGTTCTCTCGGGGCAGAATTTTTTTTCGTTAAACTTTTGCCAAACACATGTCACATTTAATTGGAATAACAAGTTATAAATGGGATAAAAACATACATTGTTCATAAAATAAAACATATTGTTTCATTTTCTCATTTTCTAAGTTATACAGGATGTGGCAAAAAAAAAAAAAAACTCGGACAAAGTTCTTGCCTCCTAGAATAGTTAACAAATTTCCTTTTAATAGGTGCTTTCACGTTTCTTTATCTAACAATTTAATAATAAAATATTTTTAAATAGATTTCTTAGTTTTTACTTGGATTCATGTGTTTTTGATACAGTTGAGCAACAGGTCTGCTATTTTAGAGTTTTTTCAGCAAGGAAAACGACAGTTCGTTTGCTGAATGTACCTCAACAAACAGTGTTTGATACAATCTGCAGCTTAGCAGTGATCGCCGACGTCCAGGAAGGGGGCGAAAATGCACTGTAAACACTTCAAGGAATCGTTTGGTCATCAAAAAGCGAGTCCAGAGAAATCCGAGGGTTTCCATGTGACAGATCGTTCGTGACATAGGAATAAGTGATAGATCGGTGAGGCGAATAGCAAAAACGGAGCTTGGACTGAAGTATTACATTGCGAAAAGTTCAGCTTCTCATTGAAAAAACTCGTAAGGCTCCGAAGATGCCAAAAACTTTTGAGACGGGCCACAAGTCAACTTTGGGAAATATTCCTTTTCTCTAATGAGAAGCTTTTTACTGTTCAACTAGTTCATAACTCCCCAAACGATAGATTCTAGTGTGTGGACACTCCAAGCTCCTTGTCAATTGTTGAACATCGCCAATATCCAAAGTCGGTCATGGTCTGGGGAGGAATTTGCGCAAAACCCATTTGGTTTTCGTGGAAGAGGGCGTTAAAATGTATCAAAAAGTGTATCAGAGGGACATCATTAAATTTGTTGAACTTCCGTGGGGCCAAAAGCATTTCGTAAATGCAAATTGGACGCTTCAACAAGACTCTGCGCCAGTTTGCAAGGCCAAAAGACACAGGAGTGGTGCAAGGTGAATTTTCAAGATATGATAATACCTGAGGAATGACTACCCTACTCGCCGACCCTCAATCCCATGGATTACAGTGTATGGTCCATTTTAGAGTCCAGGACCTGCACTAAACCGGACAAAACTTTAGACTCTCTAAAGCAATCACTTCTGCGGTAATAAGGTATATTAAAGGTAAAAGACTTGAGGTCCATTGTTGAAAATTTCTGCAAGCTGCCTTTGCATTGCTGCCAACGGCAACCACTTTGAAATCAATTAAATTTATTTATTAGTAGGAGTATACTCTTATTATTATTTGTTATATTCTGATAATTTCTTATTTTTTTTATAAAGTTGTATAAAAAATTGTTTGTCTGGTTTTTTTTACCGCACCTGTACACCTTTGTGGCACGCAAAGTGTTTGGATTATTTTTACATTCATCTCTCTGACGTCCATTTGAATTCAGCATATCTATCTTATGCAATAATTGTTTTTCCCAAAGGCTAACAACTGTGAGTTGCAGTAATAATTTAGGAGAACATCGCCTTCATCTGTTTTTGTCGAAAACTTGCACAGTTAATCTCGATGTTATAGATGCTGTTTAGATTTACATTAAATGAGATCAATTAATTTCCTAAACATTGAGTTTAAAATAAATAATTTAACCCAGGTGAGTATTTATCCATAAAAGAGGTTTATGCGTGACTGAATTATGTATTAAATAAGGAAACGGAATCCTTCAAGTCTCGCTATTAGCTTTAAACTGTTCTTTACGTACTGCATAGTTTTAAATTCGTTAAATTTTAAAGTAACTTCTGATATTTTTTAAATATTCAAGACTAACAAATAAATAGAACGAAGCAATGTAAACATATAGCTCTAAAGATAAAACATAAATATTTTCATATCTGTACTTTGGATATATTCCTTGCCCAAGCTTCAGGGGGTTCCGCATACTATATCACAGAATTTTCAAGACCACATGAAACGTGATACAGGAATTTAGAAAAAACTGATGAAGCTTACTCCTACTTTTCTCAAAAGCAAATAAAGTGTTAGAGATTCAAAATAAAATGCAATTAAAAATCTTGGAAAATAACAATTATATTTTAACCTATAAAATTATCGCAGAAATTTTATATTTTTAGTCAAGTTAGAATTAATTTCAGTAACATGCTTAAAAAAAGGCATATAGAAGATTATTTGTAATTCAGAAGGAATAGAAAGGGATAATTAATTTTATATAATTTTCAAGATTCCTTCTATTGAAATCAGCAAATTTAAGCCAAATGTTTGAATAATTCAACTCATCGATGTCAGATTCACATTCTTTAATGAAAAAAGGTATTTGCATGATGAATCACTCTCGATTGATAATATATAAATGTTATCGTTAATTAACAATAAGAGTTAAAGATATTTCGAAAATTTCCACACACAAAGGCAATATGGTTAATACTATTTAAATCTTAAAGAAAAGTATTTTTAAACGTATATATCTTTTGTTGGCTAATAAATTAAAACTAGATTTTCGATGCAAATACACTTAGATGTTTTCTAATTTGAGAGAGAGTGTGTGTGTGTGTTTTATTATTAAATAAAATAACTTTCATCTGAGTGAAAAAGGGGATCTCAAAATATATTCTGTGTCTCAAAAAAACAACAAATGCCTTCTCAAGTAAGCAATTTAGAGCACGCCCTCTGAAAGGTTAAACGTAAAGTGCTCTCACTGAGAAAGAGAAAATAGCATATATTTCCGAAGAGAATTGGTTTTCCCCTAAGGATACGAATTCTTCGCTTTCGAACCGAAAATCATTCCTGTTCCATTATAAGTTTTATAAAAATTCATATTCACACTAACTCTTACTATGACAGTAGTCATGACTTACATCGGAAAATTCAAATATTTAGACAAGAATCGACCTCCTTTACTTTTTCTTCAGACTATTCCTTCAATCATGTGGCATGAATTTAGTTGTTATTTTTCCTAGGAAAAAAAAAAAGGCAGTTGGAATCTTTAGAATAAAAAAGGGTTTCTTTTTTTGATGGGACAGAAGTTTCTTATAGTTGTTGGAACCTGAAAGAACGTCATTATTTCAATATTTAATAACGTCAGGTGTAAAACGCTTAGAAACAATAAAATTCTGGTGGATTTTCAAAAAAGATTTAAATATGTGAAAGTGTTAAAAATTTATAAAAGAAGTGTTGAACTAAAATATTATGTACAAGTTGTGTGTCTGCAATACATTGCAGACAACTTGTAAATTTTATTGAGTAATAAACAAAAAAATGTAACATAGATATTTATAATTTTTCTCAAACTTATACTTGCATAAGAATGCAAGAAAAATCTATATTTCTTTATAATTATGAATTTTAAAACGTAAATTTCATGTTTCTGCAAAATATTTGAATTTTCTTAAAATTTAATTTTTTACAATTATTATTTTTTTATTTTTTATTATTATTTTTTTTTTTATGATTAATATTATTTTTTTTGCTTAGCGTACATTGCGGAGCAATGTAATTTCAATGTAAGTAAAACGCTAAATTCATGCAAATTAACTAAAAGAATAACATTTTGAGTAAAACTAAAATTTTTTATAATAAACAGATAGAATCATTCCTAATTAACGGATGAAAAAATTTTAATTTTCCAAACACACACACGGTTTTTTACGCCATAAAATCGCAGACTATATATAAAGTCAAGGACAGCTGGGTCACTAACAAAAGCTGTTACGTTGAGAAACTATTTGCGTACATGATATAAGATTGAAGAAAAAAAATAGATTATCTATGTTTAAAAAAAAAAAAAAAAAACTAATGATTTTCGAGACAATGAAATATCTTTAAAATTGTTCACAATTGGTAAATTGTACAGAAATAATCAAATGGGATATCTACATTTCTTGTTGTTGAAGGGTTACTGAGACAAAATGACCTTTTAGCGTATTTAATGTTACTTAAGATATCTTTTCATTTTTATACGGTTCAATGCCGATGTTCCATAATAGGCTCTGTTGATACTGAAGGGTCGTCAGTGTGATTACAACAATTTCAGTTAGCCCCATAGTCAGCAGCATGAGCTGCACTGTGTAATTGAGATACCATATGGTCCACACACTGTAGTAGCTACTGGCGATATGAGCTGTTGCACATCTTCTGTCTTGTCGAATAATTGCAACTGTCTCCGCTCTTTGAAATGAATACTTGTGGCCAATAAACCACTGACCAGTGACATGTCATTTTTTTATTCATGCACCACATTCGACAAGTATTCATAGCGGATGCAAGTGACAAGTCCACCAAACGCGTTGGTTCTGAAATTGATGTTCCTTCGCTCCAAATCGCTTAACATTTATTATCTCTGATAAATCAGTTTCTTTACCAGTTACGTCACTAAACACTCCACCTTTGGAAAGATCGTGCATGGGCACTTTCTGTACTCTACCATCAGCCATGCGTGCACCATGGTTTTGCTGATTGAGGGGTTGTCGTACTGTAATGTATTTTTAGCGTATGGAAGTGATAGAGTGAACATAAACTTTGCACTATTCAGCTACTCAAGGGCTTTTGGTGATGGACCCCGTAATTTTTTATCATGGTCCGGTGAGGAGGATGACACCTGATCTGGCACCCCCTCTCCTAACTTTCATATCCCTTTAACGAGAGGATGTTTGAACCGCGATATATTTTACGTGCATCGGCCTTCTCTGTCAGCGGGTCTTCAGAGGTACCTTACTCGAACGCATGACAGCTTGGTCACGAGTTCGTTCCCTGACCACTTGACTACAGTTGTCTTACTAATTTACAGATAATCAGCATTGATGTTTCTAACATGTTAAATAAAAAAATTATGAATAAAAAAGTTATTAAAAATACTAATCCATCATTATTTTAGAACAATAATAAAGATTATTGAATGAGTTAAGTGTGAAAGCTGTATTTACATATATTCATAGAATGTTTAAAGTTCATGGAAAGCTAAGAAAATAATTTAAAAAAATGACATTCATAAAAAAACTAGTATATATTATCAATTGAACAGTTTCATCCAGAATGCAATAGGTCTTTATTGATTTCTAGAATGGAAGCTCAGATGCATAAAAGATATAAATTAAAAGTAAAAATACTCTTTTAAAAACAAGATTTTATTTGCATGCGCTTAAAAGAATAAAATAAACTTTTCTTTTAAAACTTTTTTACTATCAACTTATAACGTCATTACACAATTTATATGATATAAAAGCTTGTCGCGCGAGATTTACCTGTGTAGATAATCACCACTGGAGTGAAGTTTAAGTATTAAAACAATTAAAGGACACATGCGCCATAAGAACAGGAAGAACGTGTTTTGTGGCTTTAGATCATCAAATGAACACTTCCCAGCAATACTTGCAGTTTTATGAACAGGGGAGTAGAATGCCCAGATGAGACATTGTAATCTTCCAAAAGAGACCGTGTATTCTTTTCACATACCTGTTGCAAAACAGGTGTCTCGCCGATTCTGAAAGTGGCTATGTTGAAAGCACACCTCTTTCCTCTCCGACCCTCAGATAACGATAGGACACCATGATCTGTAGAAAGAATAACCTGTGAACAACATCCATTGTTGGGTTCCTTCACCCGTGTGGATCGCAAACAATTTGAATGAAAAGGAATGTCAACCTGTTGTGTAAATGATAAACCCTGGAGGGTATCCTCAGTGTCAAACTTTCAAGTCCATTTATAGACCCTCCATATGGTATATGAGGTAAGGCGATGGAGTTGATTTCAGTCGCACCAGTCTACAGTCTCAATCAATAGAGATGGGTCGAGGAGGACCGTGTACATATCCGCTACGCTCACCAATTAGAGAATATTGAGGGCGTAAAAGAGGCCCGACCAGGAGAATTAAAGGGTCGTCTCAAGAGTTGACGAGGATCTTTAAGCGATCTGCTGCATCATCTTCCGGGCCAGCCTTTATTCTTCTTCGTCGGACCCACGATATAGATTGCGGGGCAGCCTGCACCCCCACGGATTATGGAAGAGGAACCACGATGACCTCTTAAGGACGTAGTGCCAGTCTGCAGAGGAACGGCTTGAGTCAATTGCCTTTATACGATACCAGCTAAAAGAGTTGCTTGGACAGCCGCACCTGGGAGCCAATCGCTTCAAGATCTTCCAACCTTAAACCGGAATGGAACATTTCTCCAGCGAAAGATTGTGAGGGGTAAACATTTGTTAATGAATTTAATGTTTTGTTTAATTAATTTGGAATAAAATGCCGATGGGCAAAAAGCTGTATGAACCTTCTCGCTACCAAGTAAAGAAGTAATTTAATTGCTCAAAACGTTAGACTGCTTCAACATGCAGATATCAGTGAAATCTAGCAAAAAAATTGCTAAAAACGAAAACTCTTAGAAAACCTTATTTCTTTAGCGCAATATATTGAGAACGACTTGGTAAGGAATAATAAAAAAAAAAGATAGAGTAAAGAATATTGTAGTTGGAAGATATTATATTAGTATATATATATATATATATACGGTAGGATATGTGTGTACTTTTGAATTTTTATGTAAAGTAATTTGAAAGCTGTTGCAAAAATATTATAAGATATATTTTGCCGAAGGAATATCATACTGAGAAAATCTGAAAGCTTGAAGAAAAAAGATGGAAAAAGAATATCAAAATTAAATATTTTTATTTTCTTCTAATATCAGGAGTATAAAATGTTATTTTGATAACTTTATTATTTCAATTTAAATTTCAAACATCATAAAAAAAAACACAATTTGTGGTTCATATAAAAATCATTCTAAATTTAGTAAGCTAAGAATTATAAAATTCAATAATTTTTCAGCTTGACTACCTCAATTGAAAAAAAAAAGATAAAGTTATTTAAAAATATTTTTAAAAAGTCTCAAGTAGATTCGAATGACAAATCAAATGCAAAAAAAAAAAAAAAATGCAAATGGTCAATTGTACTGGAAACCTTAATGTCTTAAGAAAATTTGTTACTTAATAGATTTTTAATGTTTGATAGAGGTCCCTCCATTTCTTTATATTTGTGTATTTCATCCCTTCCTTTTAATTTATATTTGTCTCTTAAATGTATTTTTAATTTTGTTTTAAGTTTTATAATGATGTTACCACTTACGTCTGTAAGCCTAACGCTATGCAATGTGGATCACGAGGAGTTTTGTAAATAAATTTATTTTAAAGAAAAAATGCAAAAACTGACCATTATCCAACCTTTTTATTTTACAGATCACGATATGGTTTCAAAGCACGATTCCTAATAAATAGATCATGTTATTATTTTATATTTGTTTTTAATAAAACGGATATAATACTCTTATATATTTCTTGCTACCATTTCAGATTCCATTAAATGCCCAGATTATCCTTCATTATTAAAGAAATTTCCATTTTTATGACACAATTTGTTTCAAAATTTTTGTTGAAATGACTTCTTAATTTTGATTAGTTAATTTATTAATTTTATCTAATAAATAATTTTTTCTATTGTTTGGAGTATAAAAAACATTAGTAAAATCATTTTATGAATTGAACAATTTGTTTTTTTATTTCAAAGAATATATATCTGCAGTCTTTTTTCCCCTCAGAATTATGGTTAAAAACTATTCGCTGTTCCATCTCAATAAAAATATCATATTTGTTCTTTTCCACCTTTATTTCTTATCTCTCGACTCTTGCTTTCTTTTCTTTCATAAATAATGACATTTAAAGTGTCCGAATTCTTTTTCAAAGCTTTTTTAATGAAAATGAAATCTTTTCCATTTAAATTACCTTCACTTGAAGTCCTTTGCTGCATTTGTAGCTAATATACGAATCTATTCTCTTTCATGCCTTTTTACGAAAAAAGTTTTCTTTTGATACAAATAAAATACGACTTTTTAAAAATGTAAGGTCGTATTTCTTTTGATATACTCGGTGCCTTTGAAAATAATTTACTTGAAAGGGAAAAAAAACTTATTATAATAAATGTATACTGTTTGCAGTAATTTTTTGATGTTGCAAACACTAATATTTTTTTCTAAATATATCATCACGTTCCTTGAATTTCAATTTTTTAAGAAAAGTTTAAGTAAATAATACTTTAAATTTTATTTCTTCCAAAAACCAGTATTAAGATTTTTATTTGCTATGTGATTATATATAGAAGATAAAAAGATGATTCTTTAATAGAGTAATAATTTTATTTATTTTTTTCTATTTTATACTTTAAATGTTAATTTCAAAAGTCTCATTGAATTTCAGTTTTTTCATTGAATCAGATGTTTTATTAAGAGGTCTCAGGGGTGTTAGCTTTTTCTCGGGGGGTGGGGTTGGGGTGAAAGTATAAACGATCTTCAAACAGGCATAATTCTTTTAAATTTAAATTAAGAAATTCGAATCCTTTACACATTATTTACAATAGGATTATGGATTCAAAAAAGTACAAAATGTTTAAAATATAATCATAAAAAATTATAAGCATAGGAAAATATGTAATAAATATTAAATAATTTTTGCGTTGCCCACGGTATTTTCTAAAATAGTAGCCTCTGATGTATAAAAGTTTATAAAATTATAACATGTATCATACTCTTTAAAACCTACATCATTTAAGAATAATATATCTTTTGTATTTCAAAATATTTGAAAAATATTGAAATTTCTTTAAAATTTTTTAAAAATTAATTATTTTTATTTTTTAAAAAATATAATTTATTATTCTATTAATGTAAAATTGCTATATAGAAATGTTTCTTATTTTCATATGCTTGCAATTTTTAAAATTATGATTATATTTTAAACATTTTATACTTTTCTGAAACCCCATTCCTTTATAAATAATGTGTAAAGGATTCGATTTATTTTAATTGAATTTCAAAGAGTTATAAGTATTGGAATATTGTTTATATTTTCAGCCGTCTAGAGAGTTAACACCCCTGAGACGTCTTAAGTAAGTGCATCTCAAACTTTCGATATTTACGACTCAATATTCAATGATAAATTTCACCGCGATACCCCTCCTTACAATAACAATGTATTAAATTAAACAATACTATACTCTGATGCTAAACCTGTGACATCTCTCGCGTTCTTCTTCTAACATAACTCCTACGTTCTTTGACAGCCACGATTAATGGCAAAACTTTTTAAACCCAAATCCAAGAAGTAAAAACGAAGCAAAAATGCAAATAAGATAACCTTTAAAAGGATAGAAAGTTTAGTGAGCAATGATGGCAATTTAGAGAAAGCTTAGTTCGGAAAAGGTGGAAGTGTAATTAGAAGGCCTACCAAGGAATCACGGAG
>BMAV01003675.1:66687-78657 GCA_019973955.1 Trichonephila inaurata madagascariensis | reverse complement strand
CTAACCTGAATATCTGAAGTTAATTGAACGTTGAGTATTCAACCAAGGTAGGAGGATTATATTCTGAACGCTAGTATAATATTGAATCGAGATTAGGCAGATATAAGATATTTATATTGATAAGTGATCTAATTGCGCGATCTGAGTTAATTAAATCGGCGTACTTTGGTTTATTCTCACTTAATATAAGTTTGTTCGTTATCTAAGTAATTTAAGTTAAATTCTTAATAAAAGTCATATTAAGAATTATAGAATGTCTCATATCCTTCCGGTAATTCCACACCTCTAACTTACGCGGAAACCCCAAGACATAGCTATCGACAGATGGCCATGTCGCAAACCTATAATATTAGACTGTAAACTCTCAAGCGCCATCTTGCTCAGCCAATGCATTAATGGCCCTGGACGCATATACACGTCTTTCCGAAGTACGATCTTCTCTGTGAACTGCTATTCATAAAATTATTCCGAAGGATTTGGAATGCAATAAAAGGACCTTTACATTGTTTGCTAAGGATTTACTTATTCCAGAGAATTTGCTTATTTTTTACTTTTCTACACTCCCTCCCCCAAGTACACCACATACGCTCATCTACGTGTTAAACGGTGGCATTAAGGGGTGAATCACGTAATTTTTAATTGGCATTTAAGGGATTAATTATAAACCGTACAAAAAAATTATCGATATAAGTGTAAATTTTTGTATATTAATTTATGTATGACAAGCCCATGGGGTCACTGAAAATCATTAAACTTGTTCTTAACTTAGTATTGTTATAAATTGTGAAATATATTGCGCTGCAGTACTGATATATTTGCAAGTATATTATATCAATGCAAATGTGTATTGTTTTTTTATTATTATTATTATGTCAGAATGTATTTTGTTAGTTTACCTTCAGTAAACAAATAATTTTTTAAAATAATATTTTGTTTTTGATCTTTCAATATGCTCGAGGCCCCCTTAGAGGGCAAGCCCGACAATTTTAGAAACAATGCATTAAGTGTATGAGAAATGATTTTGAAATTATTATCAAAAACTTAATTTTAAGATTAAAAATACTGTAATAAAAAAATCAAAGCTACCTTATTGCTAATCAAAATTAACTAGTATTGAGAAATTTATATTACTTAATTGTTTGTATCTGAAGTTAAGAGAGCTCTCGCATTTACAAGTTAAAAAAAATCATTGGTATTTTTAAAACTAAAAGAAAAAAAAATCATTTTATGACTGATGCTTAATTTATTATGAAAAGCCTAAAACAATTCGAGGCTACATTATTCAATTTGAGTAATCATGAGAGATGTAAAACACTCAGCAATCTATCTCTAACGGTCAAATACAACAAGGCAAGAGAATAGCGAACAAAGTCAAGGGATTTTCATTATTCGACAATGATTTTTAGATATATAATTCGATTATAAACTAAAAATAAAAGTTGTCTTGTTTATAAATTATTTCTGACATTAATGCCCTTTTTTATACATTTTCCTTGCCATTATTTTATGCAATTTATAATCAACATGAATGCCTTTATAATTGTAATATAATTTTTATGAAGTATAATTAATATGATTTTCTGTATGCATGAAGTATTTTTAATTCACTTGTTTATGAGAAATGTTTTAAAAATGCGATCATTGTAAAGATAAGCTTAGAAACTTACATAAAGTGTGATATATATTGAAACAGAATATTGTAATAATTTTATCTCTGGAATTTGTACTCTTGTTGTTTTCTTTCATGAGCAAATAGTAAACTATCTTTTAAATATATTTCAACAAAACTAATTTAAATGAATAATATTTTTGAAAATTATATACTGAATTTTTACTTTCAATGTCAACTATTTTTTCTACATTATCGTAGGAAGAAAAACTGAAATTTGTGAATCTTTTCCCTAAAAAATAAAATCAAGTTTTTTTTTTTTGTTGTTGTTGTTATTGTTATCTACCATGCATCCCGCTATACCTGACATAATATTTAGAAAAAAAGTTATGCACCTTTTAAGAAACTTAATAAATTACATATTTGCCAACTTAATATGATTAATATATTTTTTCTTCCTTTCTCTACGAACGATTTTTCTTTCTTACTGTAACTTCATTGAAAGTCTCTTTTTCTCAAACACATTAGGTAATGAAATATACGTTTTTTCTTGTAAGAATTATTTAAGGTTAGCAATATATTCTAATCAACATGGTTCTTCTTAAAATTTTTATAAATTCTGTGATTTTATCAAAATATTTTGCAAATTTAAAACAAAAGGTTAACGTTGCTTGATTCTCTTCCGAGGCTTTAAATCCATATTTTTGCTTTAAAATTATATACTAATTTAAGCTGACATTATTAAGTTGTTTGCATGATATTTAAATATCTATTAAATAAAACTATGCTGTTATATTTTAAAGTAAAAATTAATATTAAATTACATACAATTGCTTCTTCTCTTGCTATTTTTTCTTTTTTTTCTTACAACCTAACTAATTTAACGCCCCACTGAAACGTGTTCTTAAGCGCATTTCTCTTAACTAATGTCTTGGGCCGTTTCACAACGATGTTTTATATGATAAACACAGGATGTGAAAGCATCGCGATTTACGACCGGAAACGGAAAAGTGGAAGAGGAATTCGATGACCTACTGGGAGAACTATCGAGGTTACAGTAATTTCATAAGAAATTCATAGCACTTGCTTCTACATCGATCCCAGTCTACAGTTTAGAAGTCACAGGATTTGTAGACGATGTTATTGTTCTTAGCTATTATTAATTTATTTTAAACCTTTATATTTAATTTATTTTCATATTCGTTATTCTAGAGTTTGAATAAATTAGATAAATATTAAATATGCTCATTATTGAGTAAAGGTCTACCGTACTTGTATAATAATCGTACATTCGCCACAGCCTTACAAGTTTCGAGTAAAGTAAACACACCAATTCTGGCTATTTAGAATGTTCACAAATTTCCTGGTAATTAGAATTTTTTTCTTTCAAATGGGGCTGAAGATTGGTAATAGCCAATGCATACTTTGTACTACTTTCCTTACCCGGGACCTGGTATCCCATTTTAGTGTGGCACTTTATAGGTGGATACCTTTTGACACAATGTAGTTTCGACCCCCAGTTTCCTCCCGGTGAGAGGCACCTGAATTCTGACGATGCAAATTGTACAACGAATTTAATTTTGTCGAGAACACTCAAGTCAATTAGGCACTCTAGGGATTTTTAACACGCCACATAATCATACGACATAGATGGTGTTGATTTTTTGCATCATGAAAATCCTCCGTCTCAGACCGGGGTTGAATTCGCAAATTTGGGTGTACAAGGACAGCACCTAAGCCTGCGTAGTTTTTGGTAAATTCAGAACCAAAAATTGTTTTGCTATTTAATTGTATTATTTTAAATGAAATATTAGACTAAATTTCAGGAAAAAAATATAAGTTGACATTTACTCAAGGAAAAAAAAAACTAAAAGTATCATGCTAAAATAGTATTTTCCAAATTGAAACATCAAGTGAATGATTATAAATGCTTATCATTAAGCAAATGTCAATGAAAGAAATTAAGGCAATCCATTAAAATTTTTGTTAAATCATAGCATATATGTTACAAAAAAACGTAAAACTATTAAAAACGATAATGTAATGGAAATAAATGAAATGCAGCATAGTTCCGAATACACAATACTTATAGAGCACGGAATTTGCTAACTATGATGAGCTTAAATATTTCCTAGAATTAGAAAAATAAGCTAAAGACATACCAAAATATATTAAAGTACCAAACAACATGCATTTTTTTCTACACAAGCAAAATTTTTTCTAAAAAAATTTATTAGATTTGAGATTGTTATAATAATTTAAAACTTTTGTATGTAAATTTAGAAGGAATCAAATGATTATGCATCACTGTGATTTAACAAAAATACAAAAAAAAATTTAATTTATTATTTATTTTTTCTGTGTCCACTTAGTTAAAAATGTGTTTAATTTTTTTTCTCCTTATGCTTCTTACACTGACTATTAAAATTTCTGTTATATGCAACAGAAAAAAATATATACAAATTTTTTCTCAGAATTAAGTTTCAGCCCTCGAATGTGAATATATTATCTTAAAGACACATATATATTTAATTTATTATTTTGGCCCTTTCTTTTCAATAACATTGATATGTATTTTTAGAAAAATTTGAAATAATTAAACATATATCATTTTCAGATTGTAGAAAGCTTAAAACTAGTGACACAGGCTTGATAAATATGGAAGCGTATTTTCTGTTTTATAGTTAACAAATTATTTTTGACAAAGAGAAGAGGAGGAAAATAACATATTATTTTTAAGGAACCTTTTGATGTAAGTAAATGACTGATTTTGTAACATATAATTCATTTATTTGCTTTAGTTTCATAATACACGCTTTTTTTTTTATTTAAAAACTAAATTTATTTGCTTACATTACGCCACATCCTATCCAAAACTATTAAAAAAGAATTGAATTGTTGCTGTTTTGAAACTGCATACTAAGTAACTGCAGCAATTTTACTCTTACATAATGATAAAGCTTACAAGAATTTTTTCTGCAAAACATAACTTACTTCATATGATTACTCAACAGAGCTTCCTAGCTTTAACTTTTATTACATAAGTAACTTCGAAAGATAACAAGATTGAGTTACTTACACATTTCATGACTGTAATTTTTTTTTGCCATTGTTATCAAATTAATACTTTTTTTTCGCAAATCAAGTTTTTTTCCAAACTTATCCCCGTCCCCCCCCCGGGGGGCGGGTTATATAAGTAAATAATGATGTGAAATATCTTTCTTTTCTCTCTAGTGACTTACCTGTCGTTGTTTTATTAGATTTGTTAGATTTTTTTTAATAACGCTTTTGTTTTATAATAGTAAGTCTAACAGTGTATAAGAATATTAAGGACATACAGAAGGGTTTTTTCTCGTTTTAACTGAATTTTTAAAGCTCCAATGAAGGAAATGAATCAATATGCATTCAATTGGATTATTTGAGCAATACTGAACTATATTCTACTTGAATAATATTACGAGATTAAATGAATTCAGCTAGGTAAGCATCCCACTCTTATTCCCTACTCTATATTAAATGAACATTTCGGCTTATTACTGAAATTTCCACAGAATATACTAAAATTGACCTAATGGGACTAAATTGAGGAATACATAATATATTTCAAGTGCTATAGTTGGAACACAGTTAGAAGTCACATAATTTAAAGACAACCCAATTATTAGTTTTTGGATTGCTAGCTCTTATTTCCTTTTGAATTTTGATTTTATAATATGTTTGATACAGATTTTGATCTTTTCTATTATTTACTGCCTGTGTTTTTTTTTATTAGTATTATTTTATATTCTGTAAAAAGGTATTTAATATATTCATATAAAAATTGTGAATCAAGTACAATGCATGTATAGATCTTCGAAAAATGTTATCAAACTACACCAGTGCTTCTCAAACTTTCAATATTTGGGACCCAATATTCAATCATATAATCCCATACAATAAAAATGTATTAAATTTAATAATACTATATTTTTACTCTAAACCTACAATTCGACTTTAACCTCTTAAGTGCTGACGGTGTATATAAACATCTGGCTCATATAGTGCGTTAATTGCCTCGGACGTATATATACGTCTTTACGATCCTTTCAGTGAACTGCTATCCATAAATTATTCCGAAGGCTATGGCATGCATTCCAAACCTTGACAGATTTACTTATTTCCAATGATTTTTTTTTTTTTTTGCTTATTTATTTCTTTACTACCCCTCACCCTTCCCCCAACATCCCTCATATGCTCACCAACGTGTTAAATAATGATTTTGAGGAGCGAATAGCGTAATTTTTAATCAGCATTGAAAAAATTAATTATAAAACAGGACAAATTAGCAAGATAAGTGTTAATATTTGCATATAATTTTATATATGAAGAGCCCATGCGGTTACACTGGTACTGATAAACGTTCTTAGCTTACTATTATTAAATTAATTATAAAATGCATTGAGCAGAACTGATATATTTATAAGTGTATTATATATATCAGTGTAAATATGCATTTTATTTTTTATTGTGTCATAATGTATTTTGTTTTTGTTTTCTTTCAGAAAATTAATAAATTTTTTAAAATAATCTTTTGTTTTCGACTTTTCAATCTACTCATACCTCCCTTGCTGGGGTATGACGACCCCCTAAGGGGGCGTGCCCCACAGTTTGAGAAACACTGCACTACACATACGTAGTAATTCTTAAGTTATCTAATAAAAAAAACTACTTTAGGTTCTAATTGCTTTCTAAAATATTATAATTATACTCAAAGTATAAAAGTAAACAATTTGCTTTAATAAAGAAACAAAATAAGAGGGATTTGGGAAAAATGAATCAAATTTTATGCACGTTTCATTTCTCTTCCAATCTATAAGAAACTAACCCAAAGATGCTTACAAAAAATACACTTATTTAGCTGAAAAACATGATAATTTGTTTTCCTTGAGTTTTAAATAAAAATAATAATTAAAAGTTTTAGAAGAAAGAAATAGTCCAAGGATCTTAATTATGAGAAACATTATGAAAAAAGTGAGAATCTCTCCTGAAAATGATTACAAATTTCTAAAAATCCATTTGCATTTGCAAGAAAAAAAAAAGGTTTAAAAAAATACAATTACAATTTAAGAACCATTTGTGGAAAGGTTTCAATAATGAAATTATGTTTTGCGGATATATTACTTTTTGAATATTCTTCATTACTTGACAATTTTTTTAAATAAAAAATCCTTTTATATACGCAATACCAAATCAAAATTTTAATTTCATTTTAATTACGCAAAAATTTTAATTACTTTTCAATAAAAACAATCAAGAAAAAGAAGCTCGAAATATTGATGTAAAAAGCCAATGTTTACTTAAAACCACTGATAAAAATCAAAGGCAAAGATTATATTACCTTTTGAACATTTACAATAAAATATAACACCAAATCAATATATTGTAAATAATATTTACTCGCTTGAGATTTTCCGCATATTTATGTTATTTTTTAGACTTCATATTTTATTTCTCGCATTTAAGTGTAAAGCAGCGTTTCTCAAACTTTGGGGCGCGCCCCCTAGGGGGCGTGATAATTCTGCCAGGGGAGCGCGAGCATGTCGAAAAGTCGGAAATAAAAGATTTTAAAATATTATTAATTTACTGAAAGAAATCAAAACAAAATACATTCTGAGATAATAAGAAAATACACATTTACAATGATATAATATACTTATACATGTATCAGTATTGTACAATGTATTTGATAATTAATCAAACAATACTAAGTTAGAAACAAATTTAATAATTGCTAGTGACCCCATGGGCGTTTAAAAAATTATATGCAAAATTTAATATTTATTTCGATAATTCTTACAGTTTTAATTAAGGTCGTATTGTGGCTGTTGCGTTAAAGTACGTTATTAGTGAAATGAATACATTGTTTTTGTATGGAGGGGGGCACCATGAAATTTATGATTGAAAATTGGGTTGCAAACATTGAAAGTTTGAGAAGCACTGGTGAAAAGTAAACAGTTTATCAATAATAATAAAACTACAACAATAAGTAATATTTTTTTAAGATTCTGAAACTAAGCCAATGAAATGAAATCTCCTGCTCTAAAGATTTGGGGTAAAAAGAAAATAAACAAATATCTTTTCTTAAATTTTAATTTTATATTTAAGAAACAAAGTCATATATGTAATTTTCTTGACACTTTTATTTAGAAATATTAAAGTAAAATTTTAAGAAAAATTTTATTTTACCTTTTCAAAATTAAAATAATTTCTCCATCATATTAAAATACTACTCTCGAATGTGGTTTTATTGGATAAATAAAAAATGGTTATTTCTCTTTCTGACTGACAATTATAAAAATATCTCGAAAAATTTGAGAAAAAAATTTAAAATACTCTAAGCTTTATTGGTGGACATTTGTTGTAAGGTTCTCTCTAATGGTTTTTTTTTTATAAATATTTATTACTGAGAATTTTTTATACGAGTTGTTAAAAAATCAGCAAATTTTCTGGTTTCCAATCTTTTTTCATTAAAACCCATCAGCATTTGAATGTATACGTAATAAAAATTATTGTGGCTTTAGCATTGTAAGATATATGTTTTTATTCTTCATCTCATACAATCATTTTGAAAAGTATTTAAAAATTCTATTTAATATAATAGAAAAGCTTATCTTGTATTTAAAATATAAAAAAAAGAAGATTCAAAAGAAATTTTTTTGTAATTCTTTTGAAAAAAAAATGCTTAAAAGAAAAATTTTGTAGAAATTTTAAGACTCTTTTACATCCTTATAAGATCAAATATTATAATTTCAATTTAATCCCTCAAGCGATCTTTTTTTAACCCAAAATGCTTAAAAAGAGACACATTTTTTTTATTGTTTATAAATAAACACCATACTAAATCCCTCCTTCACCACAAAAAAATGCCGGCGAAAAGCATTTCGGTACCATAGAAGAATTGCATCACCTTTGTAAGTACTAACACTGAATAATACTCCTTTAGAATTAAAAATTAGAGCAAATCAAAAAAGAAAGAAAATATCAGTGCCGTATAACGCAAGGGCAAACCAGTTGGGGCCAACTTTGGGTAGCGCATACATTGTTCGGGCCGACCGCTTTAGGGGTTAATGCAAATAAAATGCGATAAAAGATGTTAAAAATGTTCTGCAACAATTTATTTTACAATAGTATACATAGTTATCTTAATTTAAAAAAAAATACAAATCATGTTGCGAGTTATGAAGAATATTATAAAAGTACAATAATGAATAGTTCATAATAGTAACTCTACAACGGTCAAAACAAGACTAACACACTTTCGGAAAGCGACTCTCTATATAAGCCTCACAGATTTTACTAAAAAATCCCGCTTGTGTCATAGATCATGATATTAGTAGAGTTTCCCCTTAATTTTCAGAAGAATCAATATGGTTGCGAGCCTGCCTAAAATTATACCAATTTGGTTCCATTGCCAAGATTTCGCCAAGTTTCTATTGAATCGCCATTATAATGTAATAAGCGTGTTGCTTGAAGATACAATAAATACAACATAGAGTAGTATAAACATATTATACATCCAGACATAAATTAATTACATTATTTTAAACATTTGTTACGCAAAATTCGTAGCAATATAACTAAACTTAATGCATACAAATGCAGTATTATTCATATTATATGCATGATTTATTTTTTTAAGTCAATGAAGGCTTATATTAAGGATTACAAATGACTTTTAATACAATATGAATAATAATGAATGGATACGCATTATTCAAAAATTAGTTTTCCTGTATATTGAATAATATATTTCATACCAAGCTCTGTTTGCGTAAGACCACAAAATTATATATTCTTCCAAAATCTAGTTAATTAACTAATAGCAATTATATATCTATTGGATTCTAGAAACGGCAATTTAAATATCTTTATGACTAGAGAAGTGAAATCTAAAGCTGTCGAAAAATACATGTTAAAATTAACGAAATGTGTGAATGATAAACCATTTTAATAAGTGAAATAAGGAAATACTACTATAAATTTAAATGTCTTAGGGAATTTGCATTCAAACTTGTTAATTACCGAATATTTCACACACATGCATTAATTACCGAACATTTCTATACATAACAGAATGGATTCCTTTGTAACATGTAAATTTGGTAAAACACATGTTTGGGATTTGGAGCACATATGTGTACAGTAAGGACACGAATGGAAAAGCGTTTGAGGCAGTGCTTGTAAATCTTGATAAGAAAAACTAAACAAAAAATTTAATTGAAGCGCAGAATTAAACAGATATTATAATTATAAAGTAAATTAGTCAAGTCTTTTGAAAACTTTTACAGTTTTTACTCAAATCTAAGCCACACCATTTTTCCAGTTACAATGCTATTGAAAATCGGGTGCGGTTTAGAATCCGAGGTGAAACTTTTATTGGATGGGGGAAATTGAGTTCAAACCCCCTTTTAAAAGGAAAAATGTAACCACCCCTTCTGACCAATTGAAACGATGACTTATTCCATTCCACAGTTTACCGCCAGTATTCAGTCTATCCTAAACTAAAGATGGCTATCTGAGATCAATTAATCGAAGAATCGATTTCTCGGACCAAAAATATTGATTTTTTAAATCGATATGTAGCACTGAATCGATTCAGTGAATCGATATTTCATTTTAGAAAATCAACATCCAATTTTGTTTTGGTAAAAACCATAAAATTATTTACAATTAGCTGAATTTACTGTCTTTAAAACCCGTAATATTACGGTGTTGGTAATTAAAGGGTTAATTATTCGAAAACTGGCGAGATGCCTGTGTTCTTAGTTTTCTTCGCCTCTCTTTAATAAATAAATAAAGTTACGTTCGTAATCTTTGACTTTTTGTATTTTTTCATATTGCTTCATTTGCTTATGCCTTGATTGACTGCCTGCCATATTATGCTGCGATTAGCGAAATAAATATTTATTTTTATTTATTTTACTTTTATAAAAAGTAAGGCAATATTATATGCAGAAAAAAATTGAAACAGACCTGGGATCTCTGATAATTTGACATTATGGAAAAAAAAATATATGTCGATTACGTAAGCCAAATTATATCATTTTTGTTACTAAATGTTCAACAATTTTTAATAATTCTTTTACATTCTTCTATAAACATTCTTTTAAAAAAATGTTGCTTTACAAATACATTGGATGACACGGAAGACGACACCCCTATCAATTCTGAAGTTAGACGTGACAATGGGTGTGATGAATGGTTTTCGAAGCATGATACTGACGGTTAGAGTAATTATAGGTTCATGTATGTATTTGAAAGTTTTTAATAGTGGTAAACTAAATAAATTATTAGCGTCTTGTTATATCTCATTAGTTTATTTTTTAAAATTTCTTAAGTATCCGATATTGAAGAGCAGTTTTACACAACTTTTGATTTTTTCTCAAAAAACATGCAGAGAATGGGGCGTGTGGCTTAGAATCGATGACAATGTTTTTTAGTAAAAACATTTTGAGAATTTTGGGCACGGCTTAGAATCGATAGCGGCTTAGATTCGAGTAAATACGGTAACTCATTTAAGCTGATAAACAGGGTTGTGTAGCTACCGCCGTATCAATGATACGGGGCCCCCAAGCCACAGGGGCCTCAACATATGTAACACCAGTCCCCTAACATAGCTTCCATATCTAAAAAAGGGCCGCAGAAGAATTTTGATACAGGGCCCCCTGAGAGTGCTGAAAAATAAGTTTTTAGTTATTCATCAATTCAGACTCATTTTAAGTAAAGCTTTTATATGACATTCCAAGGTTTCTTGAAAGATTGAGTGAAAAGTAAGAGATTACACAAAAGAAGCATAAATGGTTTTTAAAACAAATACTCAACACATAAGACCCAGCGGTCGAGTGGTAGCATATCACGCTTCCATACCACAGGTCCAGGGTTCTATCCTCGGGCTGAGCGAGGTCCATTCAGCCTTTTATCCCTTCAATGGATCGATAAATGAGTACCAAGCTTGTGCTTGTGAGCTATATCGTGGGGGGTTTCGTTTCAGACTCACATCTGCTCATGCACCTCAACGCCCAAGATTACGTATACTGAGATTGGCACAATAGGCCTTGGCCCTCGTGTGCTGTAAGTTTAGTTTTATACTGAACACATTGACTGCCAAATAACTCATAGTTTGCATTACTGCCTTGAACTTTAAGGAATCCGACTACGTTCGGAACCATGATTTTAAAAAAGCGCATAAATGAATAATTTTCATGATATTTAGTGTCACTTAGTTAGAATAAAATTGTTTTAAGGACATTATGACAAAAAATTATTTAAATACAATATTTTGGCAAAAAATTATTTAAATACAATATTTTGGCAAAAAATTA
>BMAV01003675.1:29895-56625 GCA_019973955.1 Trichonephila inaurata madagascariensis | reverse complement strand
CAATTTTGAAGCTGATGCGTCAACCGATTGAGCTGAAATTTTGTATACTTGTTTAGTTTTGATGACAATGCATGTTTTGACCATTTATATTCAGATATCGCAATTAGTTAAAAAGATATTAATTAAAGTAATTTGTTCGGGTGGCATCTTGCATCTCAATTTTGAAGCTGATGTCTTCAACTGATTGAGCTGAAATTTTGTATACACGTTTAGTTTGGATGACAATGCACGTTTTGATTAGTTATCCAATATCGCAATTGGTTAAAAAGATATAAATTAAAAACCTTTTACCCCTGTTAGTTTTTCTTCTTACCCATGTTAGAAGCTTACTTTACCTCTTTCAAGAGCCCTCTTGGCCTAGTGGTTAGAGAAACTGACTTCAAATGAATTGCCCCGCGAACCCGCAGTTTTTAAATCACTTTAATTTTCCTTCAAAAGTTATTTCTCTTGAGCAAATTTAAATTTCCACGTTATTTCCTGTTTTTACAAGCTTTTATTTAACTTGCAATGTAAAATGTTCGGTGGAATCTTGCAACTCAATTTCGAAGCTGATGTCTTCAACCGATTCAGCTGAAATTTTTTTATACATGTTTAGTTTGGATGACAATGCATGTTTTGACCATTTATATTCTGATACCGCAATCAATTAAAAAGATATTCATTAAAAACCCTTTACCCCTTGTAAGGCACCTGTTCGGGGGTGCCCCACTTCTATAATATCCTTGCAACCTAGATATGTTGGAAGGAACGAAGAAGCAGCCATATCGTTTATCGTAATATTTCTTTATTAAGATCTTAAACAATATACAATAATAATAATAATGAATTCAAGTGAATCTGAAGTGAAAGGACACAATTCGTATGACCAAATAATCGCGTAGCCGACCACTATATCTAACTCTACCGAATATTTCTAACTTCAGTAACTACACAGTTCTTAATAACTTGATTAAACAGTTTTACCGCTCTATATCTTGTGTAAACAGCAATTCGCTTGATTCTAACTGACGTGGTTTTTGTCCTTGTGGAATAGTATCCACCTTTAATTTGATCGGACAGGTACGGATAGCTTAAATCTTGAACTTGGTATTTCCTCTCACTTTAACTTAAGCACTGACAAAACATAGATCTCTTATATTCACTTCTTATAGCCACAGCACGTACGCTAAACTTCTACTATTTATAAGATTCCTAATTTGAATATTCACGTTTCACTTCTCGAGTTGGTCGGAAAGAATTGCCATTCTGGCCCCAAAGAAATCCTAGAGGATAATTAGTTGGAATCGTGATGAGCCCGGCACACCGTGTTAGCTTTTTATTCCGCCAAGCAGCTTATCGAATTGAGCTTAATGAAGTTAGGATTTTTCGACCTTCTTTAAAGAACCATCTTTTTCTTTCTATCAAACTGAGACAAAAAATAATGACATAATCAGAAAGATCATTTATTTCGTCACGATATGGTATAATTAAAAAAAAATAATGATATTTTCTATTTTTTACGATTTTTTCTAAAATGAGTCAAAATTGATGCCTTTTCATGAAAATGATTTCTAAATCGTTCCGTATGAATTTTTTTTCGTGTTATTGAATCGATATTCTGTATTAAGAAAGTTCAGGCTTTTCTCTTTTAGAATCAGACATTTCAAAAATAAAATGCCAAAAACCTTTTTCCACTATTTTTCAAAAAACACTCAAATTCTTCATAAAAAATTTAAGAACTTCGTCATTTTTAAGGATAATCGCACGAAACATTTTTTTTCTTTTGTAGAATAGTATTATCCAAATTCTGCACAAATATTGAAAAAAATTGCTTTAAAATTACGGATTTAAAATTTTTTTTTCGTGTTTTTATTTTAATATAGTATTATAGTAAAAGCAAGAAAAAAAGAAGGAGTTTTAATATTTTGATTTATTTTGCTTTGTCCAATTTTGTTTTAGTCTTACAGCGTTTATTTCTCCCCCCCCCCCTCCATTATCCTCTTGCTGCTGGGGCCTTTTGAAATACCTATCACATGAACGCGGTCTGGCGGGTAAAAAGACTGAGTACCCCTGAGCTAGCCTGTTCTAAATTAACCGGCAAAGGATCTTGCAATAATGATACGTTGAATGAGATGAACAGACTGAGAAACCTGTCCAGAGATCACTAAAAAAGTAAAAAATAAATTAAAAGTAAAAAAAAAACTTTTTTAAAAACAAGCTTGTATTTAAATAATCTGAAAAGAATAAAATAAACTTTTCTTTTAAACTTTTATTTGCTATCAACTTATAACGTCATTGCACAAGTTATGATATAAAAGCTTGTCGCGAGATTTACCTGTGTAGATAATCAAGCAAATCAAATAACTTGATCTGATTGATTTTAATTTTTAAAATTTTCAAACTAAGTAAATACGAGTACTTAAATCACGCGACAAGCTTTTATATCATAAATTGTGTAATGACGTTATAAGTTGATGGCAAAAAAAGTTTAAGAGAAAAGTTTATTTTATTCTTTTAAGAGCATTTAAATAAAAGGTTGTTTTTAAAAAAGTTTTTTTTTTTTACTTTTAATTTATTTAAGCATTATTAGAAATTTGCATTTCAATAAATATTTTGCTATTGGATCTTCCTGAAAATTCACAAATCGATCTGATAAACTGATACAATGTATTTTTATTTAGTATGCAAATTGAAGATTTTTATTAGTTTACATTTCATTTAATCATTAATACCTTAAAGCAGTGATCCGCAACCCCCGGTCCGCGGACCGGTACCGGGACGTGGATCAAATGGTGCCGGGCCACCTAAAGAACATTAAACTACTGCCATTTTATTTAAAGTTGTGCATTTTTCTCGGATTTGCGCAACTTTCCACGGAAATCACTTTATATTCCACGTTAAATCCCTTTCATTCATTCTTGGTGTAACTATATTTTATTCTGAAGGTATATTTAAAAGTAACTAAATTAAAATTGTTAAGTCAAAACAATCTAAAATATAAACAATCAACGTGTCCCACCCTCAGCGGGCCACGGTAAAATTATCAAACATTGACAGGTCCGCAGCTATAAAAATGTTGCGGAGCACTGCCTTAAAGTATTGAAATGCGTTGTGGCTAATGCCACCTGTCGGACGTAGTCAGAAGGCGGCCCACGAAATTCATCGTGGCAAGGGGCAAGAAGTACGCCTGTAGTTGTCCTTTAACACCATACAGGTGACAGTACGAATTAGCTCGGCAAAATTCCCCGAAATGACGATAGATGGCAACACCACCTATCTCCACCTCCACAATTTTGCCATAGAACTGAAGGGGAGGGAAATATTCTCCAGTGACCTGCACTCGTGATTCAGCCCACAACACTTTCGGACCCACTGATTTAACAAGCACGTGCTCCGTGTGTACTCGGAGGGTATTTGGTGACATCGGGCATCGAACCCAGGCCTTCCGGACTGGAGTCCGATGCTCTAACCACTAGGCTATTGAGAGAGAGAGAAAGGCGTTTTTTATTAGGTTGTTGAGATATATACATTTCCCAAATATTTGGAATTTTTCAGTATTAGCAATTTATTAATTACCATTTTCTGCATAAATACAAAATACGATGCCTCTAAGTAAGATTTTTGGAAATATTCTTATGATACAAATATTATTACATGTTAAGGACATGCATTAAAAAAATGCAATTATTCAAAATTAAAAACTTATATATGAAGTTACTTTTCCTGGTCAAAATTTGGAAGGTTAAAGGCCGTATCACACGTATATTTTTCATGCAATTTTTTCGTCCAATTTTTGGCCGAATCTGAGTCGGAAGGGTTGCCGTAAACAAAACGACACGCTCTGACGTCAGCCGCGCTCTATCTCCACATTGAAAAATTCTTCGCCGATTTTTCTGCTTCGGAAAATGAACATCCAAAATTATTTCTTTCATTTCGCTTGCGCAATTGTTGATGGGTGTAAACTAAAAATAGAGCACCATTCTATTTAAAATATTATACGCTGTTAAAATATTATACACCATTAAAATATTATACGGCATATCTGAAGTGTTAGACGAAACCGGAGCCGCCATCTTGTTTATGACGTAGAGCGCCGAAGAACCCCATTGGCTGGAATTTCAAGCAATTTCATTTGGAACAACTTTTTGAGCTCGCTAGCAAAAAATTGTTCTAAAGTGGTTGCTATGGCAACTGAGTAAAACTCATTCAATCTACCTCAAAGATGATTACAATAGTAATAAAGATTGTAGTTGAGTTTATCCTCCTGATAACTACTATGTAATAAAGAAGTTGAGTGTATCCTGAAACTACAATGTTTACTGCTGCGATCACATAATTTATTATCAACTATGATAAATTTTACTTCGTTTTTATAACATTCTTTTCTTTCTGTGATAGTTAAAAGTTAAAAATTTAATTTCTTACTCTCCGTTTCCATAGTTTATTATTTTGTTCTTATAAAATAAGGGAAATTTTAAACTAATTTCTTAAAGTAATTTTCATTTTTAAGAAATTATTTTAAATCCTTGTTAGTAATGGTTCGAGAATAGTTATATTAATTTGAAGATTCATATTTTTAAGAAAATGTTTATCGAACCAATAAATGGGATATCCCTAAGAAAAGCGGGGTCCGATGCAAATTTGAAAAGCGGAATCTTGAAATAAATTTAGTGCCTTAAAATAAGAATTTATTGCATTTTGAAATTTATTACATTGAATAAGTTTGTACAGGGAAAAATGCATCATTATTAAATCATTTTAAAAGAATCAAGATTTCAATCACACAAAAAATTGTTAATTAACCAAAATGATGCAAGGTTTTCATACATTTATAAAATATAATTTTGTATACAATTTTCTAAAATATGGGTACGATATGTGATTTTGAATTATTTGAATTGTACAATTTTTTTATTTTTTATTTTAAAGCAGATTCCTCCATAATACCGACATAAATTATTGGCTTAACTTATTTGGATTCTAAAGATAAAATATCTAAAGAGGTAATTTTTTTTTGATTAATTCTAGATTCCAAGTTAATTTTCCGTCTTGGAAAAATATTTTCTGTAGGCAGTATGCTCTCTGTTAAAATTATTCTAATTTTTCGAACATTTTCAAAATTTTAATGCAATTAAAGTAAAGTATTTTTGAATAAATATTACGATATATTTTAAATACTGTGATGCTGAAATGTTAAAATCAATTATCAAATTTTGATTTATCTAAATATACAAAACTTGCAATCCATATCATCGCATATGGTTGCCTTTAAATGTTTTCAAAATTTAAGAGATTGGCTTAAGTCAGTTTTTAAATAAGATCTGATATTTGTATTAAAAAAACCATATGATTTCTCATACCGGTGATTAGCTTCGAACTTTTTTTCAAATCATATAATAGTACTATTTATTATGACTAGAAATTATCAAATTTTTAAATATTCTTTTGTATATTAAATGGAATGATCAATCCCTTCATAGCACTAATATTATTCATTAATCTCAGATGTCACTTAACTCAGGAACAATTTAAGATTTTATTCTATAATTGACATGATTTAATTTCACAGATCATGCAATCTACCAACAAATTATATCTAATAAAGAGAAAAAATATATAACAATGAGAGAACCCCCTCCCCCCCAAAAAAATCTTATATCTATACTTGCACTATTTATTTCTTAGTTTCGCTTCAAATATTGCGCCGAATTATATATTCTAGCAGTTTCTTAATAAAATATAAAGATTAAATTAGTAAGAATTTTACTAAAAGGAGAGAATGTAGAAAAACATAATGTTATTTACGATGCATAAAGTACATAAAAAGGCAGAAATTACTCTGGTCAATTCTAATTTAGAGGAAATGTATTTTGGAAATGAAGCAATGTATGGGTATAACATTAAATAGGTAATATCAAGAAGTTCTAATGGACGGCTGTTGTAGGAGGGAGGTCGAGTCATTGAACACAAATTGCTTTTTCGGGGTTAGACACAGCTGTGAAAGAATATATCGGAATTCGTATGCAAACATAAAAGTAGTCTGGCTTAGGCGAGATTTCGGTTAACAGGGACAGCACATATATTTCCTACATAAAACTAGTTTTTTCCTTCTAAGTTTACTGTAGCTCTTTTCCTCTTTGAGAAAAAACAACAAAATGATGAATATTGAATAGTAAATACCAAGTGATATGAATATCAAAACTCTTTGATATGAGCACCTAAGTAATTCTACACAATAATAAAAAAATAAAATAAAAAATGCAAATATAAATCCACGTACTGAAAAATTGAATTGACATAATGACGATTAAATTTCAATATATTTTATGTTGGTAGATCGTTGATCTTTATTTCTGAAATTCTCCTTATGCTACTTTAGGTATCCGACTACGCTCGGAACTGTGATTTTGTAAAAGCGCGCAAATGGATAATATTTATGATATTTAGTGTCACTTAGATTATAAAAGGTATATATGATTGTTTTAAGAAAAGTATTACAATAAAAAAATTATTTAAGAGCAATATTTTGATAAAAAATAAACATAGAATGACCCCTTTTCAAAACATTCTGTTTTTGTGAAAAATGTTTCTATTATAATAATATTTTGCCTGCATATAGCTCCGACCTCTCTACAGAGGCTCAACAAGAATTTTTGAAATATATAACTTAGAAGTGGGTTTATCTATGTTTTACGACAACAGAGGGGAGAAATTTTGAGAAAAAAACGCCGATAATTATTTAAATTGATTGTAACTCTGAAAATAATGTGATTTTTTTAAAAATCACATAGTTGAGCCTTTGTACAGAGGTCTGAGCTCTATTATAATAATATTTTACCTATATAGAGGCAAAATATTATTATAATAGAAGCTTTGTTCACAAGAGGAGAACATTTTGAAAAAACGGTTATTCTAAGTTAATTCTTTGCCGAAATATTGTATTTAAATAATTTTTTTTGTCAAAATATCCTTAAAACAACTTTATACATGTATTCTTATCTAAGTGACACTAAATATCATGAAAACTATCCATTTATGCGTTTTTTTAATTTCCAGTTCCGAACGTAGTCGGATACCTTAATTTACCTTTTTATTCACTGTATTAATTGTGTTTTATGATTGATTCTTTTTGCCATTATCTTAAATATTGTCCTGTATTACAATTGCTGTTTTAATTCTTCGACGTGTTAAATATTTCTATTATTCTTTTAAAACTTTCTGTTATGGGATAAATGTAACTTTTTAAACATCTTCAGAATTTGTAAATAGAATGGACATTTCCTCCTCTTCCTATTTTGACAACTTTCCTCCTTCCCCTGAAAAAGATAAAAATCTGCTAAAGGTATTTCTTTTATAGCCGAGTTTCCGCATACCCTTTCATTACCCTGCTTCCACTTTTATTGAAGTAGAAGATGCTATTGACAGAAAGGCTAGCGAGTTATTTTTATCGCCTACCTTGAAACTCTTTAGAAAAATATTTGCGTAAAACGCCATGCAAGAGCCGTATTCAGTTTTATAAACTCTGCCGCATTATCCTTTTCATAAGAATAACTACTCGTAAAAGCTTTTATTAGTTTGGTAGAACGAAATTTCTTAATCTGCATTAAAAAAGTTTTTCAACTTAGTTAACTAATACAGTTGTAGGTAAAAAAATTTTTTACCTAAAATAATATTATTAACTTTTGTTTTGATTATATAAATTTTTGTTTTTAATATACCTGAAATCAAAATATTTATCAGCATTTAATATTCCTTTATATGAATTTCCAAATTGTACTCATGATAAATAATTGTAGCAGCAAAAACAAAATTTGATTCGATTTTATAAGAAGATAAATCAGTTAACTTTTTGTGAATATTAGCCCATAAATGTATCTTATTCATTTAAGATACAGTTATTCCGTTATGCTTTGATGTTACATAAGAAATTATGTAGGTGATGTGAAAATAATAAATTATGCACCCTATTTTATGAGAGAATTCCAATAAAAAAACACCAGTTCTCAGGTAAAGATTAATTTTTAAATATTTTCACAATAATAAAATAGCAATAAAATAGCTTATGAAATATTTTTTTTAGTTTATGTAAAAACTAGCGCAATACGAAATAAATTCTACGTAGTTTACTTTTTTAAAATTGTTTTTCTTAAAATAAGTACTTTTATAAAAGTGTGTAATTATTGTAAAATGTGAAAGTTAGATGTACCTACGCAAGTCATTTGAATTTATACTTCACATAATTTTGCTAAATTCAGAATTGGTTATTAAGTTTAAAATCCAACGATCATAAAAATAAACAAAATTCAGTGTAGGTGTATTTATTAAAATTCTCTCAAAAGGTAAAATAAGTACGTTAAGGAATCATTATCTACCAATTATTTGGACTAATTTAATTTTTATTTTTTACGTATCTCTCAAGTATAATCTCTCATTAGTATACAATGTATAGTAAAATAGCATTTTTACTTAGGGTTTCCCATACTTTGTCAGATTTTGAAATGATAAAGTAGTGATACTCAATCTGCAGCACGCGGGCTTCATGTGACCCTCCGACTTTTTCTGATTGGTCCGGTCGTGGGTCATTGCACTAAGAAATTAAGTTATTGGAGAACAATGTACTTAATATTTAGTTAAAAGTTTATCATTCAAACAATCAAATCTATCAAATTGTTTATTTATAGAGTAGAATGAAAGCAAAAGGCTTGGTCATGGATGAAAGGATATTGAAACTATTCCAAAACTCAGTAAAAATGCATAAAAGCAAATATTTATTTTAGTGTATTTGATAGAAATTTTAATATAGTTTTAAAATAAAAGCCAAAAGTGAGTTCAAATATTTTGATAATTTTTGCTTTGTCCAATGTTGCTTTTGTCTTATAGTGTGTTTTGCCCATTACCCTCATACGGCGGCCCGCGTGAAATACCTGTCATAGGTCCGGGACAAGAGATTGAGTAACCCTACTTTAAAGCAAAGCTCTTCAAACTTTTACGACTCACAGAATCCTTAAAAATATAAGGTGTTCTCTGGGCAATCCTAAATATCCTTTCCCCACAAAAATACTTAAAATAATGTTTAACCCTTTATCTACCGCATTATGATTTACTGCAGTTTTTTTCATGCATTATTCTTTTTAACCACTACATCGAAAATTAAGGGATATACATAAACAAAATACGCAACTTTGGGAAATTTAATCCGTTAGAGCTAATTAATTAATTAAAGATATATTCAACTGTTAAATTAGTTATATACACTGTTCACTTAAAATAAATAGTCAAATCGTTTTCTAAGGTCTTTATTTACATACAAAAGAGATAAGACTCTTACCTTTTGACATTAACTATTTTTCGGAACAAAAATGATAACTTTCGTAATTCGCTGAAAACGCAATTTTTGCTATAAAACTATTAGCCTTCTCCACTAAAATACTCATCATAGAGCCCGTACTGCCATATATCTTGGAAGAGTGGATTGAAAAGAACATTCCTGCTATGTATCGTCAGAGTATTCGTAAAAAAAAGCTTATTCTATGTAATTTTAAAGTGAGTGGTACTTATAAGTTCTGTTAGTAGATAAAGGGTTAAAGTGCAACAGGTTATAGGTACTTTATGTAAAGACAATTAAAAAGGTACTATATTTCTTGTTAAAGATTCACATTTCATATTCTGCGTTTAATGTTTGTAGCCATTCACTTTGAGAAATAATTTTCACTTAAATACATTATCTTGAATGATATTAAAATGGTTCTAGCTGTGTGAGAATTCCTGTGCATTTAGGATGAATTTGCAGCCTAAATTTAAGGGTTATTCTTGCTTAAATTACGATTTTAATGGTGAATCTGTTGATACGGCGATAATTTCTTTCATTATACGTATTTTTTCCCCTGCAAATGAAAAAAAAGTGCACTTTCCATTAGAAAAAAATTTAGTTTTTTAAAATAATGTATTAACGAATATAAAGTTATTTTGTGTACAACCTGGTATTGTAAGATATAAGATATTCAAAATGTTTGAATACATATTTGTATCCCCCCCCCCCCCAATTTTTTACTGTGGTTCATGGAACCCAGTTTGAGGACCATTATTCTAAATTAAATAGGAAATTCGTCTTACAATAAATTTTTTAATTTCTATAAAATAAATGATTATTATGAATATTTTGAAGGCAAGGATTTTCATTGATGAACTTAATTAATCTTCCACTTAATTAGAAGAAATTATTATTTCTTTTAAAGAATTTTTAGAAAATGTTTAAGAAAAAAATATTTTATTATCAATTATATTGTATTTAAAGTATGCAGTTGTCTGTATAAAAAAAAGCAAAGATGTACATCACATTTAGACTTTCGTTCTACTTTGTGCTCTTCCTGTGACATTAAAATTTACTTTACCGAGATTATTCAGTAAAACTGAATAATCTCGGACGAATGTGAATGATTGAACCCTCTCGGATCGTAGTTATTTTATCTAAGTAGTTTCAAACATTACGCATGGTTTTATTACGTATTTAAATCGACATATTAAATCTACATTTTAGAGTTAAAATGTACAAACAATTTTTGTAAAATAACTTTGATTTTAAAATATAGAATTAGATCATCAAAATATGAACGTAAAAACATAAATGAAAGCATAAACAAGAGCAGCACGGTGGCACAGCTAAATAGTCAATGAAATGCATAGCCGTCAAAATCACGGGATGCGCAGCAAGAAGAGTTAAAATTTAGTTAAATACAAAGAATTATGTACACATTTTATATGAATTATTGTTTTCATCTGTTTTTATTAACACAACAAAAATAAAGATTGTTGAAAAAGGTAATGCTCAAAATATTCTAAAATACTAATATTTTCATTAATTCTGAGTCTAAAATTATCTAACCCAAATTATGTCTGTTTCTGTTTCTTAGTTAATCCAGTCCCTTTGTGCAACATTAAATTTTGAAATTTTTTATTTTAATTATTTTTCTTTTGATCTCTATACCATAGAATATTTTTTCCGCATCAGTAGGTTTCGATTAAGGTATCCGACTACGTTCGGAACCATGACTGTGCAAAAGCGTATAAATGGATAATATTTATGATATTTTGTGTCACTTAGATTAGGAAACGTATATAAAGTGGTTTTAAGAATAGTATTACAATAAAAATTATTTAAATGCAATATTTTCACAAAATTGAACATAGAATAACCCATTTTCAAAATATTCTCCTTTTGTGAAAAATGCTTCTATTATAATAATATTTTGCCTGTATATAGCTCAGACATCTGTACAGAGTCTGAACTAGAACTTTTGAAATATATAACTTAGAAGTGGGTTTATCCATGTTTTACGACAACAGAGGGGAGAAATTTTAAGAAAAAAACACCGGTAATTATTTCAATGAGTTGTAACTCTGAAAATAATGTGACTTTTTCAAAATTCATAGTTGAGGCTCTGTACAGAGGTGTGAGTGATATACAGGCAAAATATTATTATAATAGAAGCATTTTTTTTACAAAAGGAGAACATTTTGAAAAAAAAGTTATTCGAAGTTAATTTTTTGTCGTAATATTTTATTTAAATAACTTTTTTGTCAAAATGTCCTTAAAACAATTTTATACATGTTTTGTAATCTAAGTGACAATAAATATCATGAAAGTTATCTATTTATACGCTTTTTTAAAATCTCGGCTCCGAACGTAGTCGGATACCTTAATATTTTTTTCCTCCCAATAATCATGATCCCCCTCCCCCTAATATGTATCAATCAATCCTTAACTATTTTTTCACACATTTTTTTATTTTTTAAATTTTAATACTGATATTTAATTTTTTTTTGTTTTATTCAAACTTTAACTGATATTTGCTAGCAATTTTTTTTTGCTGAGTAATGCATTTAAAAGTCCAAATGAATTATGTGGAAATTTTTTTATCACTATAATATAGAAAGATTTTTAATTGTTTTACTCCTTTTTGCAATACTACTTCTTTTTTTTTCTTTTTTTTTTTGGATTTGTAATTCATGTAATGATATTTTGAGTTGATTAAGAGCACAATTTCACTTTTATTCTGAATCTACTCAATGGTTTTTCTGTGACTGTGAATCGCATTATATTCTATTCATCTCATTGTAGTCCAAAAGTTTTAAGCAAAAAAGGACAAAAACTAAAAGTGGTCAAAAACCCAATACATAAAAGAAATAATCAATATCAGAAACTCTAATGAAAGAACTTTTCTCAAAAGAAATGTATAATATCAAGACTAAAAGTTTGGATGATAAAAAGAATAAAACCATTTATCAGAAGTGTTGTTGTAAGATTTTTAATTTTTGTTTTCTAAGAGATTTAACAGAATTTCATTTAAGGTAAAAAAAAAAAAAATCAACATCCTTATATAAACTTGCTATATGTAAATTTAACTATTTTTTTGTTTTAAAAATATATTTATCACTTTAAAATTAAGGCTTAGCCGGTCAATTTTTTTGGGCCCTAATGCCCCCCTCCCCCAAAAAAAGGCATATTTTTTATTGCATATAATTTAGCATAATACTTCAAAGAATGCGAAAATGGAAGAATTTTAAATAAGTTTATATAAAAATTGTGAAACATAAAAATACCTAAATGTTTGCTTTTTTATAAGCTCGCTCTACATGTTAAGAAGAATGTTTCATATATCTTTAAAAAATTTCTCTCATGCTTACAAAAACAGATCATGATCGTATCTCTTTTTCAAAATGTTGAGAGTCTTTCAGCGTGTGCATACACAAATACACATAAACTTTGTAGCATTGTGTTAAGTCAGACATTCCAATCGAGACAGAAATACATCATCTTTTTTACATTGTCTTTCTATTTTCATATCTTCTCGATCAAGAAATTACATACTGCTCTGCCGATCCCTGTTACTTACCGAAAATTTTGAAGAATATGAATTTCTGATTTCAAAGAAAATTCCTGTTTTTGCCAGAAAGAAAATCCCTGAGGAGAAGTATATCAGCATCATGGATAAACTGTATCTCTTAAAATACTAGCACTAATAATCTCAATATAAAATTAAATATCTGGGCAAATTAAAGATAGAAAGAAAAAAACAGTAGTACGCTGTATAGGCAAACCGGTTGTGGACAATTTTCAGTAGCATGTACGGTGTGTGGTCAAACCAGTTAAGGGGTTAATATAAGACCTGTTGTGACACCAGAGTCTTTAAAAAATGTATAATTCATATTCCTTAGTTTTTATGTTCGTTTTAACACAATTGCCTTCAATGATACAAGCAGATTAGTCGAAACACGTTTTATTTGTTCGGGGAAGTTTTGTTGAATGTATGAAATTTACATTGTGATGACATACATTCACTTATATTAGATTTTTTATATAACTTTCGACATTTATTCACTCTTGAAAAACAAATTTTATGGAGAAAGAAAGAAAAATATCGTATAAATGTTTATAAGAAAAGGGATATAAGAATTTTAAAATAAGTTACCCAAAACTATTTCTAAGAAAAATATTTGTGAAACTTCTGATTAAATTCAGTTTTGTTATACTTCTTTTATTTTAAAGTACAGTTCGTTGTGTGTGTGTGTATTTATTTATAAATATGTATATAGCAAAATAAGAGTTCAAAGAAAAGGATATTTGTTTAAAAATTGTATATTTACTTTTCATAAAAAGATCATATTTATCTTTTTCCGTCTTTTCTCTCAGTTTATTTGCTAAAGTACTGGAATTTATCCAGAAAAAAATTAAATGTATTGTGACGTTAGTTTTTCTCAAAAATATTTATACAAGGAATCAAATAGTAGGAACAAAAAATGGAAGGGGGTGACAAAAATAGACAAAGAGTCGCAAATTTTTATCTTTGAAATGGAAAAACTTTTGTAGCAAAAAAATATATATTTTACTTTTCTCTATGAGAGATAGTTCATTATAATATCAGTACAAAAATATTTAAAAAATTTCAAAAATAAATATAAAAGGATATGTTTTCATTTAAAACTAATACAGAAAAAGGCTTTTAAATGGAAACATGTTTCAGATAGAAAATACCTTAATTGAAGCAGTATGAAAGCTCTAAGTCACGGATTTCTTTTACCTTCATATCAGTTTTTCAATTTTATAACAAAAAAAATATGTAAAAGAGGTATTGTTCTCTTTACTCTCTATCATTAATTTCAAACTCATGTCGACTAAGCAAAGACAGAAAATTCTTGAAAAAAGTTAACGTCAATATTTTTTAGAGGAAGTTAAAGTACCTTCAGAAAAAAAAATAAATGTTAAGTTTTCTCCTACCTTTAGAATGATTTTTTTCTCACTGACTTCTTGAAACAAGCATTTTTTTAAAAAATAAAATCTTTAAACGTTATTTTTTTGTGTTTCGCTTAATTTTTTAACATAGCTTAGTAAATCTTACTTTATTTATACTAAGGGATTTAAATCTAGAGTATTGATGAATAATAAAATTTTCCTTTCTTTTTTAAGATTATTTTCTACAAATATTAATATTGTTTCAATATGGGACGCATCAAAAGAAAATTTTATATTTGCTAAAATATAACTTTTCCTCCCACTTTAATAATAAAAAAGTCAATTGCCATAATATCAGCATGAAAAAAAAAGCAACTGGGTCGTTATGGTTTTGATTTAATGTAAAGAAAATGCACTTTTTTGTATTATTAATACGAAAAACAAATTATTAATTTATACGATATAACTTTTGAATGTTTATGTCAATTTATGTCAGATAAATCATAATTTAACTGTAAGCTGATTTAATATGAACTAGGTCAAACTCATTCATCGTAAGTCTAGAGATATAAAGTGGAAATTAGAAATAAAGTATTAGTTTTCAAAAGCTAAAATTTGTTATTGCAAATTTACTTTTTAAAAATGATTCTCATGAAAGATATCCTTTTGTTGCTCATTCTATAATTTTTGCATCCATTTCTTTATTTCCTTTTTTTTCTTTTTTTGAAAATTAACTTATTAGAGAGAATACTTTTTTAAGTTAGTTTCATGAAATACATTTTATCCACACTTTTAAACACTACTGTACAGTATTCGTACTTGATCATATGCATACATTAAAAATACATAAAAATATAAAAAATTTAAATACATATTAAGAATTACAATTTGTATTATTGTTTATAACTGAAATGAACGTATATTTTTACAATCAAAACCCTGACTAGAGCTGTAAGTATAAATAATTCCATGAATGTAATTATTTTAAAAAACATTAATAGTCATGGAAGTACAGTTTATCAGCTTTTTGTGTGATAGACATTTTTTTTCACATGTATCAATGGTTCACGCAAACAACAGGCACAGATTATTTCAAAACAAATTATACTTTATTCGGAATTTCTTCAATAATTAAAATAGATTTAGGAAACAAAACAATTATCACACGTAAAATCCACAAGAGCACAAATTCAAGGGGTACACACAGAAATAAACATTCCTAGTTACAATTTTGCATAGTGCCGATGGAAAGTACAATCGCTGTCAAACTTTGATTCCAATTTTGTATCCTTGCATTCCCCATATATCGATGAAAGAATTATTTAGAACATCTAGAGATTTCTTGTAAAAAAAATCCCTCTAAACCTTGCTGGGCTCTTTCCCATACATATACTTCTGTCGCCAAATTTGGCGACTTGGTAACCAATTTTGCCTCCAAGACTGTCGTCTAGATCCCTTTCAATCATTTACTACTATTGAAAGAGTTATAACCTTTGACCTATAAGATGGATCTTTCTGGCCACTATAGCGTTTCGGTACAAAAGTAGAGTCAGAAATCTTTGCAACAGAGAATTAATCATTGAGGTTTGTGGCTCGTAATTAGTAAAAGAAATTCACATCTATTTTAATGAGGGGTTGATTGATTGAATATTCACGTCGCACTGTTCAGCAACACGAGGGCTTTTTGCGACGGACCACGAAATTTTGAACCAAGGTAAAGTGACATGGATGACACCTGAGCTGGCACTCCCCTCCCGTAACTACCACACCACACCAACGGCAGGAAGTTTCAGCTCTCGACGGATTTAATATGCATCGCTGCCCTACTTGGTGGGTCTTTAGTGGTACTGGGCTCGAACTCGTGATAAAGCGAGCCACGATCCGATACCTATACCACTCGGCTACCGCTGCCACGTTTTACTGAGGGGATATACGTTCAATATACAATATTAATTCACCCCAAGCTTATATAAGAAAACACTTTAAAATATGACATACACAAGAGAAATTTTAAAAAAATAAGACACATTTAGTATTAAATCTAATATACATTAAAAATGTAATCACCCTTTATTGAAGTAGGAAATGTGAAATTAATGATTAGTTTATTACATATAACTAGGGTTTCTATGCCGGGAATACCCTAAATTTCTGAACCAAACTGTTTGTGGAAGAATATTTTTAAAAAATCTTTCAACTTTTCTTGTTTGTCATTTTTTAAACCAAAATTTTTTGTGAGATTCTTATATAATTTGTGAGGTATTCACCCGTGGGTGATACCTTACTCCTAAGTTATCTTCGTGACCTAGAGGTGTGGGAGGGAATTAAAGAACCAGTCGTTGCCATGATCTTAAAATGTCTTTATTAAGATCTTAACTTAAATACTAACAATGATAATATTTATATTATAACTTAGTGGATCTGAGGTGAGAAAACACATAATACGTATTACCAAATAACCACTATATTTAACTTTCCCGTCTATTCCTAATCTCTGTTTATATCACAGTTACTAATATATACTGGAATTATCCTACCTTAATCTCTTGTTTAACCACAATCCTCTCGGATCCTAAATATCTTTTGTTTATCTCGCGTGGAACTGTATCCACCTTGACTTGATCGTTCTGTCACGGATAGTTTCACACCCAGTGACGGCTTTCTTCTCTTCCTTCAGTTCACGCGCTTAAACCAGACTAGCATAATCACTTCCCAATATGTCATAAGCTTACGTTAAACTTCTGCTATTTAAAAGGTTTCTAATTTGCATATTCACGTTTCGCTTCTGGATTTGGTTGGAAAGAATTTGCCATTTTTGGCCCCAAAGAACCCAAGAGAAGTTTTTAGTAGAAAGGCGATGAGCCCGTCACATACTTAGTTATTTTTATGTAACAAAAATATAGCAATATAATACACAAGAAATTAGTTGCACAAACAAAATCTCTTAAATACAAGAATTTATATTTTTAACGTACTTGATCGTTACTCAAGCCAAAAATAAACTTTCGCGTATTTATATATTAATATTTATTTCTTAGTAGCAACATTAGAAAAATAATTCATTCAGAATTGATTAAAAACTAATCGAAAATCGATTCTCAAACATGAATCTAGGTGAGTCTTTGAAAACAATTCCTCAGACACCCGCTGAAGCTGAGAGAGCATTTTCTGCAGGGGTTATTCATAATAAAACTAAGAACTAGGCTAAATGATAAAATCATAGATTGCTTGTGTTTTCTAAAATCACACTTTAAAAATGAATGAATAATTAACATATATTTTATATTTTTTTGAATATATAAATGAGTATAAATTTTAGAATTTATATGCATTCTTATTTTATATGATTATTATTGATATTAACTAAAACAAACAAATTTTCAAATTTTTTTGAAAATTTGATGTGTTTTTGGGATTTTTCTGAAATTTCTAGGAATGGAAAAACCGGGAAATCAGGAGCACTAGTTGTAATATGATTGAACATAGCTGATACACTACTCTTTTAAATATGTATCTGGCTAAATCCTAAATGAAATTTCAATCTGTAAGCTAATTAAAAATATTTTTTTTTTTAAATTTCAATAATTGACGCAGTGGCTTAGTTGTCTTGGTCCTGGATGGTGTGTTAAGAGTTCGAACCTAGTGCAACAGAAAACTAGTCGTGTAGACGAGATGGTATACATTAAACCTGTAGATCCCCTCTCGCTACTTGGCCATGGTTCAAAATTACGAGTTTTGTCATGAATAGCCCTCGGGATGCGTTATAGTGCATGACTTATTCAAATTTTCAGTTCTTGAAAAAGGGTTTTGTTTAGTCTCTAAAAGTTATTGAGCTAATAATGGTGAATGTGCCCTTTTTTGTTTTGTTTTATTTCTGATACTCCAATATTCATATGTTTCTTATGAAATATTCCATTTCTATCCCCGTGGTATAAACTGAGCGTTTTTAAAATACGAATCATATTTTTAAAAGGAAATTGAAACATTAAATGCCGTGAAAAACGTACACCAATTTCGAAGCTGCTTTTAAATCTGATGCGAGTGTAATCTAAAAAATTACTAAGAATAAAAAAAAGTGCAATATAAAAAGGGAAACGAAATAAAAGAAACAGATTTAAAAAGTATGTGTAATCAAATATATCGTTCACATAAGCTCTATTTTATACCATTTTATGCAAATATATTTTATTACAATCTTTATCTTCGAGTGGTTTTGTTCACTATTTTTATGAAATCAAAGTGAAGATTATATTTTTTTTCCGGAATCGAAATTTTCTATGATTGAACCTTTAAAGAACACAAAATGTTATCAAAATAAAATTGCGTAAAAACATTAAAAAGAAAGTATATGATAAAAAACATAATAATGTATCGAAATTAATTTTAATTGGAAATTTTAAGAAATAAAAACAAAGGTAAAAAAGTGTTATTAAACTCTAAAATATTCTGAATTAATTGAAACAGTATTTTAAGTGTTTATTAAGCTCTCTTACAGTGTCAAAATTGTAATCACGAACTAATTTAAATTGGTTAATTAGTTTAATTGCTAAATACCTGCTGATTTACTCTGTCAGTCTCGGTTATTACCTATTTAATAAGCGGAAAGCAAAATTATTCATTAAAAGGTTTAAAACAACTGTTACTTTTAAAAACAAATAAAATTATTTTTTAGATTGCTGATAAAAAATAACTAAATACATATATACGAAGAACTGATGTAATACACGATTCCTTGTCACGATACTCATTAGGATTGTGTGCAATTTGTGTGTATAAAATTAAAGAGAAATAGTTATTTTATTCAGTTAAGGTTTCCGCCTGCGTTCGGAACCGTGCTTTTGAAAAAGCGGATAAATGGATAATATTGATGATATTTAGTGTCACTTAGATTAGAAAATATATATAAAATTGTTTTAAGAATAGTATTACAATAAAAAAATTATTTAAGTACAATATTTTGACAAAAAATTAACATAGAATGACCCATTTTCAAAATATTTTATTTTGGGAAAAATGATTCTATTATAATAATATTTTGCCTGTATATAGCTCAGAACTCTGTACAGAGGCTCAACCAGAATTTTTGAAATATATAACTTAGAAGTGGGTTTATCCATGTTTTACGACAACAGAGGGGAGAAATTAAAAAAAAAAACCGCCGATAATTATTTCAAATCGTTGTAACTGTGTAAATAATGTGAATTTTCTTAAAAATCATAGTTGAGCCTCTGTACAGAGGTCTGAGCTATATACAGGCAAAATATTATTATAATAGAAGCAGTTTTCGCAAAAGGAGAACATTTTGAAGAAAGATTATTCTAAGTTAATTTTTAGCCGAAATATATTGTATTTAAATAGAGAGATTTTCTTGTTAAAATGTCCTTAAAACAATTTTATACATGTATTCTAATTTATGTGACACTAAATATCATGAAAATTATCCATTTATGCACCTTTTTAAAATCACGGTTCCGAACGTAGTCGGATACCTTAAATAGATTATGTTATCATTTTCAATCTCCAGTAAAAGTCACTTAAATATTAATTTATGTTTTTTTTTTTTCAAGAATTCTAATACATATTTTAAACCAAAGATATTTGCAACACGATTTAAGAAAGTCAATACTGCAAAATGCACCGGAAACTGCAAAACATGCAATAATGCCCATGATTGTCTACTGTCCCGAAGTCCCAGACTATATGGATAGGCGTTCTTCCGGATTGACGTTAGACAACTTATTCCGGAAGATGGCATTCCCATTATAGCATCTAATGTGGATGTAACATTGAAACAAGATTCATCCGAAAAGACAATTGGCTGCCTCTAAGTGCACCAAACTATTTCTGATGAGCTGATTGCAGCTTCTAGTACCAAAGGTTTTGTGTCAGAGGAAAATCTTGTACAAAAAGAACTCTTTTTTCAACAGTGCAACAGGCACAGATGAATGCTTGTAGCAAACAGTAATAGATTTGTAATAATGCTAAAACGTTCTACAAACTCTTGAGACGACACTACATTACTGTTATGCAAAGAAGGTGTATGCCTTCCCGTAATAACGTAACTTTTTGCTGTACATTGATAGATCTTCGACTTCCCTCCTTATTTTTAGTCCTCTAAATTCATATTCGCTTCACAGTAGTTGTACTGCACTAAATCCTTAACAAGCTTCTTATGCAACTGCTTTCATGCATGTGATTAACTGATGTGTAACATAATTGCATACTTCTATCTGACTATGACACGAATATCAGAATAACTTCCGGAAATTCACATTTTTCCCTTTCGTGTGTAATTTTTTGAGGTGAGTATATATATACACACACAAGGATATAAATTGCATTTGTATATATATATATATATATATATATATACATATACGTACACAAATGCAATTAAATCGAATTGATTTCACTTATTTTAAGGGGTTCAGATAAAATTCCTGAGCAACAGTTTCCCCCAATGGTAAGGAGTTTTACAGAAACGTCGTCGATTACTTCTTTAATTAAGAACTTTGTTCATAGCACTGAACCGTGTCTTGTCTAGAGTGCAAAGAGCTTCCCCGAAACGAATTCATTGTAATCCATCTACCTTATCTTCTAAATAAACTTTATTTATCTTCATTTTCAATACCTGCAAGGGTAAGTAGCGAAAAGTCCGGAGCTTGAGTTAAGGGAATTTCCTGAAGATTCTAAACTGATAAGAAGAATCTTATCAGATTGTAACGTGTTTTCACCTAAATACTCCTGAGATTTCTATTCTTTTCGAATGGAGTTTTAGTTGCCGAATCGATCAAGAAGAAAAAACTCAGTCACTGAAGATTTTTAACTAAAGGAAGATTAGCTTTCCGTATTCACACGTGTATTAAAATCAATGGCTCTAATTTTGGAATACTATTTATTTAGATATCACGTTCTCACCTGTATTTTCTCTCTTCTTTGTTTATTGTAATTAAAATATTTTAATATTAAGTGATGATCAATACTACTTTGTACGAAAAATATATATAACCCCAGGTTTTTTCAAAGACTATAAACGCGACAAAATTACAACTCATGAAACATGTTTTGAAGTACTGTATTGAACATATTATTTACATTTCCTAAGCTGCATTAATATATTTATAATAAATAGTTTGAACAAGGCTTGACCATAGAAATCATTTCAATACTCCCTTAAGGTGTAATGTTAAGTAAATCGTGAAAGAACTGAAAAAAATCGGAAAAAAAACGTTCATGTAATTTTTTTTTTAGATCTCTTGTTCGTTTCTGTAAAATTTCAGGTTCTAATGAATCACAGAGTAAAAATATCCTAAGATAAGAAATTTTTCTTGAGATAATATGATAGTTCTTTATTATCAATACATTATTTAATAATAGTGAAATGAACAAAATTGTTTCTTACATTTTTATTTGATATGAAAGGAAAACTAATTTCCTTCTTTAGTAAAATATAAAAGAGTAAATATTTAGCTGCTTTATTTTACTGCCAAGATCGTATAAATATTTTTATAGCGATTGATTTAAAATACATGTTGTTAATTGCAAAAATTGAAAGAAAAGGAGAAAATATTTCCTTTATCTTGCAAATAGTAAAAAATTTACAGAATACGAATGCGTTTACGAATGTATATGAACTTCACGAGAATAAGAACATTAAGAATGTAAAGTTTACGAATGCGTAATAATTTTTATCTTCGAAAAAATACATTCTAAGTAACAGTGCTCTTTAAATGTATACTCACCCTTATTTGGTCATGTTTCCTTAAAAAAAATTCTTAATGACAGAAAACTTTGCATAAAAAAATTGAATCTCAGAATTTACTCCTTTCTTCTTTAAATTTTCCTTCTGATGAAAAGTGTACTGCTGATCAAAGAGTTTTTGAGACTGTTCGTAATTTATTTTATTCTCATGAGGCAACGGAGAAACAAATTACACTTAAAATTAGTGAAGTATTTTCTGAGAGTAGAGTCACTAAGTAAAATTGTTCTAAATTTTTAATTTAATTCTTTGTTCTAATTTTTTCGATTATGTATATTGTCTTTGTGTGACCTGAACTAAATTAATAAATATTTGTTACTCTAAGAAGAAAATTTATGGAATCGGACACCAAAATGTATCTTATCTAGCTAATCTTTAGCATCCAATGCTCTACAAAAGGAAATAAAGAAAAAAGATAAATATATTGAATTCTTTTTGGGGGAAACTGAAATTAAATTTTTAAATAGAAATTTAAAAAAAAAATTAAAATAGCGTTTGAAAAAAAAATCAACATTTTTTTTATGCATCACGAATTAAATTCGCTTATATAAAGAAGCACTTTCTAAAGTTCTTTTTCGTTCTAAGAAAAATATTGTTACGTTGATCGGGGTCCTAGGATTTTATGCAAATCAGTCATAAGGTACAAGACAGTTCCTTAAGAGCGAAAAGAATTTATTATCGAAAATCCAATCCCTTAAATACAGGATTCAACAGCAACATTCGCAGAATAAATCTCAAAAAGTCTTCACACCTTCAACAGCACTCAAACACAATTATCAGAGTTAAAAAACATGTATGTAAAAGATTATTCACAAACACAGCCGAGCTAATCACTAGTCAAAACAATACTCACTAATCGCTAGTTGCAACAAGAATGACTCGTTTCGGTGAGCATGGCTCTATTTATAGAACCGGCGGAAACTTCGAGAAAGATCTGATTGTGTCATAGATCGTGATATTAATGTATTTTTGCTCAAATTTATAGAAGAATACAGGGGGTCCCGAACTCGCCAACATGGTAGCCAAAATGATCGCCAAAGTTACCAAATTGGCCACCAAATATTATGCCTATTTGATTCTGTCACTAAGATTTGGCTGATATCCCATTGAATCACACTTATAACGTAAGGGAGGGCGTTGCTTGTGAATATTACAATTTTAACATAAAATAAATATAACATAGAGCAGGGGTGGTTAGACTCTTACATGGCATGGTCTACTTTTAATTTTTTCAAGGTGTTGCGGTCCACCTTGTGACGTAGGTGTGATAAGCTAAAAAAAAAAGAAAAAAGAGCTGAATAATATTTGTATTATAACAATAATAAATACAGAAAATGTATACTTACCTATATAACTACAGTAGAAAAACTTACTACTTTAAATCTACGTTTGAAATAAAACGCGTAATACGAACATAATAATTATGCCCATAAATTTAATAATATCATCTGATGAATTTTTTCAAACAATTCACATGTAGCTATAGTCTCAGTGGAAGACTTCGTCTTCATATTATCCGTCTCAAACTTAAATACCTCGATATATTAGGTTGGCTAAAAAGAAATTCATTATTTTTTCGGTAGATGGCGATAGTGTCGATATCTCCTGAAGTATCGATCAAATAATTTCAAATTTATGCTCGTTGTCAAGGTGACATGTCACACTAAAAAAATTATTTTTCTGTTTTTTTGTTTGGTCCGTTCAGTTGTGAGTTACAGAGTGTTAAAAATGGAAGTCACAAAGAGAAAAATCGGTACATTTTACAGTTTCTCTTTGATAAAGGTGAAAATGCAAGCCTTGTAGCTAAAATTGTGAATGGTGTTTATGGTGTCTGTAATGGTAACGGTGTAACAGCTAATTACGTGCAATTTTGGTTTCATCGATTCCGTTCAGGCATTTTTGATGTTAAAGTTGCCCGCGCCCGTCCTCGAAAATGTCGAAAAAATCACAGAAATAATTGAAGTTGATCGGCATGTTAGCAGTCGTAGCCCAGGAGCTAAAAATCGACATTAAAACAGTTTTAAGCCTTTTCAGCAAAGTTGGATTAAAAAAAGAAGCTCGATGTTTGGTTTCCACACCAATTAACACTAAAAAACATGATGAATCGAATTTTCATCTGCGAAGTCCTGGGCAAAGAGAATGAAATCGACCCATTTCTTAAACGTATGGTGAATGCGGTTGAGAAATGGTTCACATAAGACAATATTGTGTGGTAAAAGCGTGGTGAAGCAGCTCAAACGGTGGCCAAACCAGAACTAACAACCAGGAAGGTTCTAATGTGTATTTGGTGGGACTGGAAAGGAATAATTTATTATGAGTTGCTTCCGTAGGGCCAAACACTAAATTCAGATACCTACTGTCAACAACTGGACCGTTTGAGCTAGTGACCGAGCAGAAACGGCCAGAATTGGCCTACCCAAGAAGTAATGTGTTCCATCAGGACAACGCCACGCCACACACGTCTGTAGTGACTCGCCAGAAACGCTGGGAGCTTGGTTGGAAAGTTTTAATGCATACACCATATAGTCCGACCTGGAACCAAACGATTACCACCTTTTTCTTGCATTTCAAAACATCCAGAGTAATAAGAAATTAGGATCAAGAGAATATTGTGAAAATAGATTTCTAGAGTTGTTCGCTATATATTAAAGGCCAAGATTTCTATGAGGGAGGCAATATGAAGCTATCTTTAAAATGGCAACAAATTAGACGACAAAAAGATACATATTTGACCCAAATCGGACAATCCGAAACATGTTAAATAAAGTTTTGAATTTCATGCAAAAATAATGGATTTCTTTTTCCCCAACGTAATATAATTACTAACTGCTAATCTTGCACTGGATTCTAAGTGGTCGTCTGTGAAACAAGAATGATATTTTGTCTTAATTATATTCGTTCAAAATGTATATTCACACAGATAGGTAGAGCAAAAGAATGATGTTGAATGAATTGCAGCTTTTTTAGAATTGGGATACTTTACTTTGTCTAATAGATTCCAAAAGGTATTCTTAACAAATTATGTCCTTTTGAAGGAGAAAAAATAGCTTCGTTTTCCTTGAGGGATAAATAGACATGTAACATATTTTTCAATTCCTACTATTAGCTCGCACTCTTTATATATTTATTTATTTATATATTTGTATATTTATTTATTTATCTTGGTGGAATTTTCAATCGTTAATAAAATACATTTTAAAGCGCTGAATTGAGCTGAAATTTTATATACAGGATCATTTTGGATGACAATACAATAATTTAATTATAATTAATAAAAATTAATTGATTAAAACTAATTATTTAAAGAATTACAAATACAGCCACGTTAGCGACTTAGGGACCATTTTGGAGACGTGTCAAAACTTGAAAAGGTTTTTTTTTTGTCACGTGTTAAAGCATTCAGTTGGACTGAAATTAAAAGGAAAATACGATACTTTAATAAGAGAGATAATTAAATAATTAATTACCACTTAATGTTATGATTCTGTCCTATGTTTATACATATTTATATTAATTGTAACTATAAAATAAAAAGTAGCTAAAATAATATTTTTCTTTGTTGATCTAAGTAGGAATTGACTTAATTTTTTTTTACATTATTTAGAATTTAAACTGTATTTGGAGCTAATGACTCAAACGATTTACCGAGAAACAAAACATTGCATTAAATTTAGGTGAGAAATTCAGGAATGCTGATTCGCCAACACAAGATTTTATTTAATTGGTTAATTGTAATTCATCTCAATCCTACAGACTACTTGTGTTTCTTTAGTCGCGGTTTTTGATGAATAACTTCCGAGTTTGTAAACATACATAATATTCGTATAATAATCTAAAATCTACATGAAATTGCGAACAAAATGATACAAAAAACATTTGCTTTATTTAATTATTATATGACAAAATGTAAGAAAAACAAAGAAAATTCTTCATTTTTGTTAGTAACGCAGTATTTTTCAATAGTATAATATGTATGTTTAAGCACAGAACTTGAGGTATGGCAAAATATATTTGAATTTATCCAATTCCTACTATTAGCTCACGATCTCTATATATTTATTTATTTCAATTCCTACAATTAACTCATACTCTCTATATATTTATTTATGTGTTTGTTTGTTTATTTATTTATTTATCTTGGTGGAATTTTCAGTCGTTAATAAAATACATTTTAAAAAGCTCAATTGAGCTGAAATTTAATATACATGATTATTTTGGATGATAATACAATAATTTAACTAAAATTAATAAAAATTAATTAATTAAAACGAATTATTTAAAGAATTACAAATACAGCCACGTTGGCGACTTAGCGACCTTTTTGGCGACATGTGTCAAAACTTGAAAAGGTTTTTTTCTCACGTTTTAAAGCATTCAGTTGAACTGCAGTTTTATATACACGATTGTTTTGGTTGACAATACGATACTTTAATGATAATTAATAAAAATTAACTACCACTTAATGTTGGGATTCTGTCTTATGTATATACATATTTAATAAAAAGTAGCTAAAATAGTATTTTTATTTGTTAATCTAACAAGGGGAGGGCACGACTAAGGAAATTCATTTCGGATCGAGACTTGGTGTAATAGTAGTACTCTTTTAGGGTGTTCACCCCTCAATGTAATTCCGTCGAATGGCCAGTCAATTCGGAGGAATTAGCCTTCGAAATTCATGCTTAGCTTTTATAGAATTAAATTTCAATTTTCCGCAACGAGTTCGTAGCTTGATTGGTAAATCGTCTGCTTTCTATGCTGGAGG
>BMAV01003675.1:0-10206 GCA_019973955.1 Trichonephila inaurata madagascariensis | reverse complement strand
AAAACCCTAACGAAATTTTCTTACTTACAGATCTTTTTCCAAGAGAATCAGGAGTATTGAAAATAATGAAAAGTAGTTATTCACCCAGTTAAAAAACCTGAATATGCATAAACGCATCATTTGAACTACCTTTTACATTAGCCAGCATAGATAAGTAGCAAGAGAGATGACAATCAAGTTTGATAGGCTTTGAATTGGTTGATTGTTAAAAATGTAAATTTGCTAGGCTTTAATTTGGTTGGTTGTCAAAAATGTGTAAGATTGAACATCTTACACATTTTTGATGTGTGTGGAAAAGACGTAAACTGTGATATGAGTGTTATGATATAATCTTCACAGCAAGACCACTAACATGCTGACTTTGAAATCCTATTGATATCCAAGATATATAATATATATTTATATATCTTGTTCAAATTCAATCATTATTAAAATACATTCTATTCATCCAATCAAGTTCAAATACATTTTTAAACTTGCAGTGGATGACACTTGATGTTAACACAGTTTTTTCAATTATTAATTCATTAATTAAGTTAATTACTGGTTTTCGACGCCAACTTAGATTCGTCTTCATTATTGCAACAATGTAACTATTATACCAGTGACAAAAGTGGGCGGCAACAACCAGTTTTTCAGCCAAACCGGGTGTGCATTTTTGCAACAAAGCAGACAATTCATGCTCTTTCTTTAATATATATTTATATATATCTTCTTCAAACTTTCAATCGCTAATAAAATACTTTCTATTTATGTACTCAAAGTAAGAATTGACTTAAAAAATTATTTTGTATTACTTGTTTTATATAAAATAAACTTTGCTTTAGCATGCATTTTTCTGTAATTATTATTTTCATCAATATAACAATCTTACGATAAATAGTATCTACATAATTTTGTGAAGTTAAAATATTCTTTGAAGTTTATTCATTTGATATGTATGCAAAATCTTTGTTGAAATTAACGAAGCAAACTACAATCATTAAAATATTTATTTTAACTTTTTTTTTAAAAAAATAAAGATAAAAATTCTAATAAAGAATTAAGGTAAATAATTTGTGCGGGATACATCTTTTTTTTTTTTAAAGTTTCAATTCGCTTTTATTTTTAGCATCTGAATTTTTCTATATAAATTTACAAACACGCCATAAAATATATCTTTGTACTTTTATTTTATTTATAAAATATTTTAATTAAGATTTAAAAAATACCAAAAGAGGATTAATTTCAATAATGGAATGCATATTTTCATCGTATCTTCTTAATGAATGTTTTACAAATTTGTTTTCAGATATCTTAAAAACAAACAACATATCACAGCTCAAAATGTGAAAGCACGTTGAAATTATGTTAAAAATATGTGCAATTTAATGTTGGTAATTAACTTAATCTTTTAGTTGAATTACTTATATTTATTTCCCTTTAATAACAAGTCAGAACAAACACAATTCTTAATTGTAAAAGATTGGTAAACTTTGAGTGTTGCAGTTAACCCTCTAGTAATAAATTCTTGAATGAATGGTACTTACAATTAAATTCGTACTTTTCTCTACTATAAAAAACCACCCCAAATAAAACAAACTAAATCAAAAATAAAACACAAGTTTTTATTTAAACTGTTTTCTAGAGTAAGAGATATTTTTTTAAACATTCGCTTCATTAGTTTGATTTAAAAATGGTTAAAAAATAACTGAAAATACTCAAGAAAAAAAGGCATCAAATTATTCCCCTTTCTTTTTAAATATATTGATTCAACACACAAAAAAGAGCTCTCAGTTTCTCGTTCTATTTAAGTACATTGATTAAACTAATTTGTACCTCCAACAAGGGAACATTTTTTTTTCCTAAGTTGGACGCAAATGAATAGACTTATTATAAATGAATTTATTTCTTTTACAACAAATACAGAAACCGTAAAATATCCAATATGCTTAAAAGGGCAAACGATTTTTTAAAGGGAAAGAAATTTTGTTTTTTCACTTTTACTCCAACAAATACTTTATGACGTTTTAAAGAGTTTACTTTAATTAAAATTATAAACCTTTAGAAAAAATAACTTATTAATTCTATTGCAAACAAAATCACACACACAACAATTTTATTTTTTTAATTTAATCCACTTGAAAGATGCACATAAAACGTAAGTAAAACTTGTGGAGAATTTTCTAATAATTTTTGAGAAAACATATATTAAGTTTGGAAGTAGTATACCAATAAATTAAAAAAATTATTTTATCAAAATTAATATAATGCACCCTAACTCACCTATATTTGTATTAATACCATGTACATCCTGTTTTAAGAATTACTAAGAGTGATTCGGGGAAAATCTTGAATAAGTTGTATTTTTTATCACGTTCACACACAAGGTAAGTAATACCATAAATTTCACAATAGAAAAATAATTCCATCACATTTTTTTTTAACTCTAAGTAATAAATATTATTTTCCAGCCATATACCAGTAATTGGAAATATCATTTTAAAGCTTTATTGTCTACTCCTATAGATAGGAAATTGGACTTTCTCTACATTTTCTTAGAAAACTTGAAAAATCGTGCAGTTGAGGGACTTAAAAATGCTACAAATAGTTCTTTGAAATCGAAAAATACTGTTTCATCAATGCAAAACTCTCAAATTGTTATCGGTAAAAAATTGATTCGAAAAAAGCCAAAAGAGGATGTAAGAAGCTCATATTTTTTTCTGATTTCTTGAGGAGCTATGGGTTGGATAAAGAAGTGGCAAATAAAATCAAGTGAGATAAGCTTTAAGGTATTTGACTACGTTCGGAACCGTGATTTTAAAAAAGCGCATAAATGGATAATTTTCATGATATTTAGTGTCACTTAGATTAGAATACATGTATAAAAAAGTTTGAAGGATATTTTGACAAAAAAATGATTTAAATACAATATTTTGGCAAACAATTAGCTTAGACTAATCTTTTTTCAAAATGTTCTCCTTTTATAAAAAAGGCTTCTAAGGTAATAATATTTCGCTCATATAAAGTAAAAACTTTTCCAGAGAGTCTGAATTAGGATTTTTGAAAAATTCACATTATTTTCAGAGTTACCACCAATTGAAATAACTATCGGAGTTTGTTTCTTAATATTGCTCCCTTCTGTTGTCGTAAAATATAGATAAACCCACTTCTAAGTTATATGTTTCAAGAATTCCATTTGAGCCTCTATAGAGAGGTCTGAGCTGTATACAAGCAAAATATTATTATAATAGAAGCATTTTTCACAAAAAGAAAATATTTTGAAAATGGGTCATTCTATGTTCATTTCTTGTCAAAATATTGTACTTAAATAATTTTTTATTCTAATAATATTCTTAAAACAATTTTATTTACATTTTCTAATCTAAGTGACACTAAATATCATAAATATTATCCATTTATACGCTTTTGCAAAAACTTGGTTCCGAACGTAGTCGGATACCTTAAATTTCTGCCTTTTTTTATAAACTTTAAAGTGACTTCTATTATGATTGTAAAAACTTGTTATTAGCCAGTATTCTTTTTCTAAACATTCATCACATTTTTCTACGATCAAATTTATTAAAAAAAGGTTATTTATTAAGGTTATTTATTAATACAGAGTTTGTGTTCATTATGAATGAGGAAGAAAGATTTGTATGCCAGAGTAAATAAGATCTAAACACTTCAACTGCAGTATAAGAATTACTTTTAAATTAAAATAAGGAATTTTAAGCAGTGACATTTTTCTACACGGCATGTTATTACAATTTAATTAAATATAGTTTATTTTACCGTAATTAAATATTTTGGTGAAGCTTAAACAATTTTCAGATCAATTACAACTAATTCTGGTTTTAAGTTATCGATACGTTTTCAAAAATATTCGATTTAAACACTGAATTTATAAGAACTAACTGCAAAGTAAGGAAGAAATATTTGTATGGCGTAGTTAATAACGTTTTTAGCAGATCAATTTTAATATAAGAATTACTTTTAAATTAAGCTAAGCTACTATAGGTTGTATTCTCATTCTGCATGACATGTTCTTGGAATTTTTGAAAATCTGGAGATTAATTTCTCATAAGTAAATATCTTAATGGAACTTAAGCAATGTTGCAAATCAATTACACCTGATATTATTTTTACACGATAAATACGTTTCCAAAAATACGCGTAAAAAAATGTAAAAAAAATTTCGCCTTTGGAAAAACAGAGAGTTTGGTTTCAGTTGTTAGAAATCAGCAAAAATAATACTATAAACAATGAGTTTTCATGTTAAAAATCTTAAATGCTTTATTTCATACCACTTGCATAAACATTGTACGGAGTAAATTACTTGAAAACTGAAAAAAGTGGAGCATGCCACTCTAATTCATGAGCACAAAAATTAGATATAATGTTGTTGCTCATGCCACTTGTCTGACGTAGTCAGATCGAGGTCTACGAAATCCATCGTTGGCCTTGGCCACCATACAGGTGACACACACACACACAGTACGAATTAGCTCAGTGAAATTCCCCGAAGAGACGATAGATGGCGACTCCCCCTATCTCCACCTCCACAATTTAAGCATGGAACTGAATGGAAGGGAAATATTCTTCAGTCCCGCACTCGTGATTCTGCCCACAAGACTTTCGGACCCACTGATTTAACGAGCACGTACTCCGTGTGTACTTGGTGGCATCGAACTCCGGCCTTCTGGTCTGGAGTCCGATGCTCTAACCACTAGGCTACCCTTGGCCCAGTTAAATATAATAATATCAGTTATACATAAAAAGATTTATTCCGTACCCCTTTCTGACGCATACGTTTGTGTAAGACTGCAATATTACTGTTATGTCACCAGAAATGTCTTGCTTTTCGTCTTCGTGCTCCATTAGAGTAATTCTATCTGCAATAAGCTGGAAGTTTGAGCTCTATTTTAGTACCTACTCATCGTGCATTATTTTTAAATCGACATCGGGAAGCCGTTGTATTGATATTGTAAAGCTTGATATCTGGGTATTGGCAAAGCTGACAGAATACTGTATTAATGGGATAAAATTCGGGGAAATCTCACAAATGGGAATCACATCACATTTTTCGTTTCCAGTATCACAGGTATAAAATTAAAAGTAAAGCAAAATATTCGTATAATTTGGGTCGATCGTGTTAAATCAAAATGAGTTGTGTGAACAAAAAAGAATGACTTTTTTTCTTTTTCTAATTCGTGTAATCGTTTCAAAATCGCGTAAAAACAGAACTAAATATATTTGCTTATATGCATTATATATGTACACAAAGTATCCTTTTAAAATTTGCTTGGGACAGTCATAAGGATTTATTTTTAAAACATGAAGTATTTTATTCTTTAGCCCCTTAACAATCGCGTAATTTTTAAGAAAGCGGTCATAAAAGTGCCTATTTTTTATTCAAGAAAAATATGCAAAACTAAATTATGTTTAATAGATGTATTTATTTTTAAATTTTGGGTAAAATGTTAGCTTGAAATATAAAAATTAATTTCTTAAAAAAAGCCAACATTTAGGGGTATCATGACTAAATGTTGGCTTTCCGGAAAAGGAATAATTAAAAAAACATGTGTTATAAACATTAAGAGAATATTTTATTACACTTATGACACAGTAAAAACACATAAAAATAATTTTTCTTATGAGATAAATCTCAAAAAGTGAGATAAAAAAGCTAACATCACACGTAACAGTACAGATCCATCATCACTGCTCTCAGATTCACTAACCGATCTTTCAAAGCAATCAATTATTTCAGAATCACTCTCAGATCTATTAATAATTAAAGTAGAATCCGATTCACTTTCTGACTAACTCCATATATATATATATATATATATTATAGCAGAACGCAACCCACGTGTATTTACGAAAAGCGGAACTAAGCAACTGAGCAAAGGTTACAAAAACTTATCGCTAATATATTAGGTTGGGGAAAAAGAAAACCATTATTTTTTCGGTAGATGGCTGCAGTGTCGACATCTCTTGAAGTATCAATCAAACAATTTCAAATTAATGCTCGTTGTCAAGGTAACATTTCACACTAAAAAAATTATTTTACTGATTTTTGTTTGGTCAATTCAGTTGTGAGTTACAGGGTGTTAAAAATGGAAGTCAACAAAGAGAAAATTCGGTACATTTTACGGTTTTTCTTTGATAAAAGCGAAAATGCAAGCCAGGTGGTTGAAATTGTGAATTGTGTCTATGGTGCCTTTACTGTAATAGCTAATTACGTGCAATTTTGATTTGTCGATTCCATTCAAGCATCTTTGATGTTAAAGTTGCGGTACGCCCGTCACCGAAAATGCCGATAAAATCACAGAAATAATCGTTGACTGGCATGTTAGTAGTCGGAGCATCTCCCAGGAGCTAAAGATTGACCATAAAACAGTTTTAAGCCATTTTAGCAAAGTTGGATTCAAAAAGAAGCTCGTTGTTTGGGTGTCAAACCAATTAACAACAAAAAACATGATGGATCGAATTTTTAGCTGCGAAGGCCTGGCCAAACGGAATAAAATCGACCCATTTCTTAGGTGGATGGGGATTGGGATGAGAAATGGGTCACATACGATAATATTGTGAGAAACCGATCGTGGTCAAAGCGCAATGAAGCAGCTCAAACGATGGCCAAATCCAGACTAACATCCAGGAAGGTTTCACTGGGTATTTGGTGGAACTGGAAAGGAATCATTTATAATGAATTGATTCCGTAGCGCCAGACACTAAATTCAGGTATCTACTGTCAACAACTGGACCGTTTGAAGCTAGTGACTGACCAGAAACGGCCAGAATTGGCCAACAGAAGAAGTGTTGTGTTCCTTCAGGATAACCCCAGGCCACACACGTCTGTAGTGACTCGCCAGAAGCTTTGGGAGCTTGATCGGACAGTTTTAATACATCCACCATATTGTCTGGATCTGGCACCAAATGATTACCACCTTTTTCTCGCATTGCAAAACTTCCTGAGTGATAAGAAATTGGGATCAAGAGAAGATTGGGAAAATCGATTACTAGAGCTTTTCGCAAATGAAGGCAAAGATATCTATGAGAGAGGCAATATGAAGCTACCTTTAAAATGGTAACAAATAATACAACAAAACGGTACATATTTGACCCAAATTGGACAATCCGAAACATGTTAAATAAAGTTTTGAACTTCATGCAAAAATAATAAATTTCTTTTTCCCCAACCTAATATATATTTAATTGTACTAGCTATCTAGTATAAAATAAAATAACTATCTCTAAACACGTTAATAATAATCTGGTATTGCTATCTGATGAGTTAAAAACATGATTCCGGACCTAAGAAATAGATAGTCTTTATCTTTTTAGCGTTTTACTTTTGAATACTCCAGCCCGGATATATCATGGACATGAGAAATAGAGAGGGAAATCTTTCACCCCCCGTGATATTGACGGGAGGGAGAAGCAAGGAGTTTTAATAATTTTTTCTATAAATAAACATATGGAATTTTGCAAGTAATCCATCAATGTAACTGATAGAAGCATTTTTTTTTTAGTAAAATGCTAAATACACCAAGAAATTAATATACTACATTTTATTTCAAGTAAAGTAGTAAACTAATAGGAAGCTACATTTTTACTATTTCATGCAAAAGTATTCACTAATTACAAACAAGGATTAAAAAAAAAGTTTCGTATTTTAAAAAGGACTAAAAACCAGTGCAATAGATTATTTAGAGTGAAATTTAAATCTTAATAGAAAATAATTGTTTCTAGTAAGTGAGAATTTATGCAGTGATCATGATGGGCACATCTCCAAAGATGTAATGAGAAGGAAAAAATGAGGATCTAGAAGTTATTAGATTAACTATTATTTTGTGGATAATTTAAATATTTAAATGTATACTTATTTACATAGATAGACGCTTTAATGTTGTATGTGTGGGAGATTGAGAGATATGATGTAATTTGAAAGTTTTCTGGAATTTTAAGAAAACCTTAGAAGTTTATTGAAATGTGGAAAGTACCAAAGAAAAGTATATCAACACAGTCTAGATAAAGTAAGAAGTGTAATGTTTATATACAGGTTTCAGAACCAAGTCATTCAGCTATTAAGGCTTCAATGAAGGCACAAAGTTCTGTATTAAGTGATAGGCATTGCTTGATTATATTGTGTAAATTTTAAATTGTGAATATTTCTAATGGTTCTTTTAAGTAAATTATATTTATATTTGGATCACTAGGTTTATCTTTTGCATTTAGTATGCACACATCTTTGAGTAAAAAACAAGTATATAGAAATGCTGCCTGGAGTAGCAACAACTTTGAAGTTAAATTAAGGCTTTATTATGAATTCTTTTCTTATGTTGAATACCTGATATATTTATCTTTAGAAATAATTCAAATTTAAACGTAGGCAAGAATAAGAACTGGAGTAAAAATTTTATTTACGAACGAATAATTCTCTAAATGTCCTCAGTTTTAAAGGTAAAACTGGAATTTCAAATGGAAGTGTGCATAATATTTAAGGCATTTAGAGAGAAAATTGTAAAACTATGCATGTAACGAAATATTTCAAAAGTCCTTAAAGTACCCAATGTTAAAAGTCGTCGTGCTCGAAATTAAATCCACTTTAAGTTCATAAGCAACCAGGAAATCATAAATTCCTTCTTGCTGGTTTCAAATATTGCTGTAGTTTTCAACAATATAAGTTTGAAACCTGGTTTAGGTCTGCAGTAACTTTTTGTGAAACTTTTAATATATATATGAAAGAAATTTGTATAATATATCAAAAACCAGAAATAATAGATAATGAACATAACAAGAAATAACGTAATAAAAATATGAAAGCAAAACATAAAGATCGAATTTATAGAAAAATACAAAAAAGGAACTATAAAAAAGAACCTAGCGAGTCAGAAAGCAATTTCAGACGACTTAGGACCGAATAAGTGGTGTTAAACTAGTTCGAAGGCGCCAACCTTCTCCCTTTGCAACTCGGTAGGAAAAACCAAATAAAATAAACAAAAATTCAAAGTATATAAAAAAAGAAACAAATATTCGAAGTATATAAAAACTCACAGAAAGTATGATAAAACCACTGACTACTATTCTGAAACAAATTCTTAAAGCGGAAAAACCCCAAAACAATTACCAGAAAAAAAGTATTTTTCAAAAAAAAAAAAAAAAAAAAAACAATTTAACGAAATTTTTCTACTTACAGATCTTTTTCTAAGAGAATCAAGAGTCTTGAAATTAATGAAAAACAATTATCCACCAAGTTAAAAAACCTGAATATACATAAACGCATCTTTTGAACTACCTTTTACATTAGCCAGCATAGATAGATACCAAGAGAGATGACAATCAAGTTTGGTAGGCTTTGAATTGGTTGATTGTCAAAAATGTAAATTTGCTAGGCTCTAATTTGGTTGATTGTCAAGAACGTGTAAGATGTTCAAGATGTGTGTGGAAAAGATGTAAACTGTGATATGAGTGTTATGATTTAATCTTCCCAGCAAAACCACTAACATGCTGACTTTGAAATCCTGTTGTTGTGTGGTGGAATTGAAATTAGAAGTAGCAATACGATTAATATATTTGTGATGAATATAAGTTCTTAAGAAGTTAAAAGGGTATTCATGATATAAACAACATCAATATATATATATTTAAATATATATAATTCAATCACAACACAATAATCAATCAAAAAATCGAAATCATATGAATCCTATAACATTAAATCCCATTTCAAAATATCAATGGCGAATATAGAAGATAAAATTCCAACGTTTTCAAACAAAATTAAAAAATTATAAAATAGAAATATATAAAATATCCAAGTGCAACCTCGGACTTAGGACCGATAAGTGGGGTTAAACTAGTTTGATGGCGCCAACCTTCCCCCTATTGCAACTTGGTAAGTTAATCGGAAAATATCCAATTCTCAAAAATTTAAAAATTAAAAAGTTAAAATTAAACCATTAAACTTGTAAAATTAAATTATTCGCCATCGCATTCTGAAAGATATTATATTAAAATATTAAAATTCTAAAACAATTAATTGCATAATATAAGTGAACCCTCGAACACCAAAGATGACGCACTCATCTTTAAAATATTTGTATAGGTATAAAAAATGTCTAAAATCCGAAAGTTCAAATTAAAAACCAATTATGTTCACAAATGAATAGCGTAAATCATTAAAAACTCACCAAAGAGCATTCTATCAATAATTCAATT
>BMAV01003674.1:0-18690 GCA_019973955.1 Trichonephila inaurata madagascariensis | reverse complement strand
CTCCCCGTTTGAGAAACGTTGCTGTTAAACTCTCCAAATTTTCATTTAACGTTGAAGAAAAAATTAGTAAAGCGTACTAAAAAGTTTTACAATAATACATACTAGGCTAAAATGGATATTTAGAAGGGCCCCATGTTTATCCAATACTTAAAATTTGTTATTACAGTATTCTTCGGATCGCCAAGCGTCTAAGCCAACTTCAGTTGCCTAACATTTTTATTCTAGAAGGATGCATTAATTGATTTTAAGTTTCGGATATTGAAAAATATTTAATAATATGGAATTTATGAATTTTACAACAGTTTATAATTGCCGAATATAAAAAAATAATTATAGTTAATTCAATAGGAAAAAATTTTGAGAATAAAAGATATAGTTCATTGGGTTTTGCATCTTTTGCAGTTTTTGATTTCTGGAAATTTGGGTTTTGCTAAAAAAAAAACTCCGTATACTCTTTCAAGGGGAAATAAAGTAAGTTTACATTTGAGAATTAACTTACTTAACAATGAGATATTATGAAAAAATGAGGAATTGAAGCTTAAAAAATCAAACATCTGGGCCGAAAAAAAAATTTGAAAATAAAATAAAAATTCCCTTTATGATTTTTAATATCCCCCCCTCATACAATATTAACAAAGCAACAATAATAAAAGATGATATTTCAGAATTTTTACTTTTTATTGCTTCTGCCTGGGTATCGTATATCAGGGTTAATATTAAATCTCAAAGATAAATGTAGCAGCTATGTTATTTATAAATCAATCACGACGAGAGCGACCCTAAGGTATCCGACTACGTTCGGGACCATGATTTTAAAAAAGCGCATAAATGGATAATCGTCAGGATGTTTAGCGTCACTTAGTTTAGAATACATGTATAAATTTTTTTTTAGGACCAGCACTTTTTGGCCCAAAAAATTATATAAATAAATATTTTGGCAAAAATTAACTTAGAATAATTTTTTCCAAAGTGTTCTTCTTTTGTGAAAAATGCTTCCATTATAATAATATTTTGCCTGTATATAGCTCAGACTTCTCTTTCAGAGGTTTAACTAGAATTTTTGAAAAATTCACATTATTTTCAGAGTTACCCACCAATTTTAAATAATCATTGGCGTTTTTTTTTTAAACTTGCTCCCTCTGTGGTTCGTAAAACATGGATAAACCCACTTCTAAAGTTGCATATTTCAAATTCAGCTGAACCTCTGTACAGAGGTCTGAGCTATATACAGGCAAAAAAAATTATCATAATAGAAGCATTTTTCACAAAGGAGAACATTTGGAAAATAAATTATTCTGTTAATTTTGCCAAAATATTGTATTTAAATAAATTTTGTCAAAATGTCCTTACAATTTTATACATGTTTCAATCTAGTGAACTAAATATCATGAAGATTATTCATTTATGGCGCTTTTAAAATCACGGTCCAACGTGTCTGATTTCGTCTTTCAATAAACTAAAAGCTACGGTAGTCTAGTGGTCAGGGTAATGACTGTCAGCAGCGTTGTCATAAGTTCCTAGCCTAGTACCACAGAACAAGAGCCTAGTGCAACTGAATACCCTAACTGGTTTGCCATACACGTACGGGCACCAAAGCTGGCTCAACCGGTTTTTGGGACGTTGTACGGGCACCGATATTTTCTCCTTTCTATCTTTGATTTGCACATATTTTTGATTCTCCTAGTGAGATTATTAGTGCTAGTGTGTTTTTAAGAAATGCAATTTGTCCATGGTACTGGAATGCTTCTCATCTGGGATTTCCTTTGTACTGAAGGCAGGAAAGTTTCATTGAAGATAGGAACTTAGATTCCTGAAAATATTCGATAAAGAACAAGATTTGACAACGTAATGTGTAATTTGTTGTTTGAGAAGAAATGAAAATGGAAAGATAATCCCAAAAAACCGATATTATCTCTCGACCCATTGCAATGCGCAAGACTGAGTATTACACTTTACTTCAAATTTCGTGTGCATGTAGTGGCCGCGGTAGCCGAGTGGTATAGGTATCGGATCGAGGCTTGCCTTGTCACGAGTTCGAGCCCAATACCACTAAAAGACCCACCGTGTAGGGAAGCGATGCACGTTAAATCTGTCGAGAGCTGAAACGTCCTCCCGTTGGTGTGGTGGGGTAGTTAGGAGAGGGGGTGCCAGATCAGGTGTCGTCCACGTCACTTGGGCTAGGGGTTTAAATACGTGGTCCGTCGCCAAAAGCCCTCGAGTAGCTGAACAGTGCGACGTTAATATTCAATCAATCGTTTGCATGTATTTATCCGCACACGTAAAATCATCAATCTTTTTAAAAAAAGTACGAACATGAAATATTTTTGTATGATAGTAATTATCTTAAGGTATTTAAAACATTTTTCATAGCATGCAGAGTGTACTCATAAAAATCAAACATTTAGGGTTTTTTGTGCTTCTCAAATATGAAATGAAAAATAGTGTGAAATCTTTAAAATTGAAAATAAAAATAAAATTCTTCCATTTTCGCATTCTGTTAAATATTATGCTTAGTTATATGCAATAAAAAATGTGCCTTTTTTGGAACATTTTGGGAATTAAGTCAGGGGTACTCAATCTTTTTTTCAGCTGGGCCGCATATACATATATCAGCCATTTCACGCGGGGCGTATACATACGTCAGTCATTTCACGAGGGCCGCATACATATGTCAGGGACTTCACGTGGGCCGCATACATATGTTAGCTATTTCACGCGGGCCACAACAGAGGTTAAACGGGAGGAGGGGGGATGCTTTAAGACCAAAAGACAACATTGGAAATTTAAAATGTGGAAAATTAGTCAAATATTATGAACCCTGTGTGTATTGCTTTTTTTAATATTATTATTTTATGTATTTTTTATTTTTTTCACTAACACTAAATTAAAAGAATTTAAAAAACGCTTCTTAACAATTTTTGCATCAGTAAATGATTTCATATGATTACCAATAATACAACAAGCATCATAGGATTTCTTTGTTACTGCTGTGACATTACCACTGACAAAACATTTTGTTGCTGTTGCAAAGATTATTCAATAAAGCCTATTTACATCTCTTGAAAGAGATCTGGGAGGAAAAGTGTCAAAGAGTGACCCTTTTCACTGGTATTTTTAAATACAGCCCTTTCGTGACAAATCAAACAAGTACTGATCCGTATTTGTTTTTCACTACAAAACAATCATCCTCGAAATCATTTTAATATTTTTCGCTTGCAAGGTATGAAAGATAGTTAAAAATTAATTCCACCCGTAAAATTGTAGCTACTCTACTGTTGTTTGTTACCACTAACCGTAACCGTTACAAATAGAAAAAGAATATCAGTTTGCAGCCGGATGACATCGACAGCAAAAAAGCAAAATTGATATACTTGATTTCTTGTCAAAGAATTTCACACCAAATTTTTAATACACTTTCTCTAATAACTGAATTTCTCAGAGAAATAGGTCATGGCCGGCACAATCTGTCGAGGCACAAATTCCTCCAGTTGGTTTGAAAGTTCGGAGAGGGGATGAAAGCTCAGGTGTCTTCCTCGTCACCTGACCATGGTTCAGAATTGCGAGGTGTGACTCCAATATCCTCGTGTTGCTTTCTATATAGAGTGATGTAAATAAACATTCACTCAATAAATGAGTTCATTTCACTGGGAGGGAAAATACTAAAAACTTAAAACATGTTCGAGCATTAGGTAAATAATTTACATAGTAGGCTCCCAAAATTCAGGGACTGGGGCCGCCATTGTTGACGACGAAAGTAAGTACTTAAAGTTAAATTTCTTGAAATGGATTCTTCTAACCCTCTCCTACTGGCCAGCTTGGTTTAATCCATGTTGTGAGACCGCACCGCACCCGCAGATGTTATTTTACGAAGCTAGTTAGCTTTGCTCCGCTATGTAAGAAAGATGGCTTTTCTTGAACAGCTGTGAACAGTAAGTTCTCTTAATGCTTAGGTAAAACACCAGTGGAGACTTTGGAAATCGTAAGTAAAGTGTATGGTGAATCTACCATGATGAGATCCTAGGTTTACGAATACCATTGGCGAATGAAAGAGAGCCGAGAATCCATCGAAGACAATGAATGCGTTGGACAACCTTCGACTTCACGGAACGTGGAAAACGTTGCGTTGGTGTCTGAATGTGCTCGAAAAGATCGTCGCCAAACACTTTAACAAATGAGGCTACACACCCCTCGAAGACGTCCTTTGAGGGAATCCATTCATCTTGAACGGCCTCAGTTCTGGCAGAGTGACGATTGGTATCTTCTGCATGACAACTCACCAACACATAGATCCCAATTGGTAAAATAGTTCATCGCCAAAGCTTGCATTAACGTGCTTCCACATCCTATCTATTCGCTAGACTTCGAATCAGGGGATTTTCAACTTTTCTCATCAATGAAAAAATATTTACAGGGACACCGTTTTGTATCGTAAGATTAGGTGAAAGCAGCATCACAGGAGGCCTTACGGGAGGTTGCAAAAAATGGCTTCCAGCTGTGCTTCCAGAAGTTATACGAACGCTACCAGAAGTGTATCGTCCTCCAAGGGGCCCACTTTGAAGGTGGATGTGCTTCATTGCTGTGAACTATTCAAGATAAGGTTTTCTACACCTTGGCCCTGAACTTTTGGATCATATTACGTAGATTAATTGTTATATGTTCATGTTATATACTTAAACGATAGGGAGCTCTGTTTTACACTTCCATGGTTTCAGTAAGTGAAGAGAAAAAAAAAGTGCTTGGTAATCAAACGTGATAAACTTCTATTCCAATTCTTTTATTACCCCCACAACTCCCTATAGTGAGGTAGCTAGAAATGGGTAACTAGATTAGTTATAAACCGTACAAATTGTCAAGATTAGTGTTAATTTTTGAATAAATTTTATATATGACAACCCCATGGTGTCACTGGTAGTTATTAAACTTGTTCTTAACTTAGTGTTGTTTTTTAATCTCTGAAAAATACTTTTAGAGCTTAAAACTGTTAAAAATATTTGATAAATGTAATACGAAAAAATTGGAATAATGCATCAAAAAAGATTGAAATGATAAAAATAATGACGACATTTTTTTAGATGAAAATCAAATATATTTTGAAACATTATTCATATATTTTAGATTTCTGATACATTTTTAGTATCTTGCGTCTAATTTTCTGTAATTTCAGGGGATGCTTTAAGTACTTAGCTCAATTAAAACTCCTGTGATTAAATAACGTTGAAAAATCATCGAACATAGGAAAAATTCTACTTTAGAGAGCTCTATTATCTTTATTTTAAATATACTTCCAAGTAAAGTTTTAATGAAAGTAACTTATTAGAGTTAATATATTATAAAATTGATATATATATATAGTTTTAGTTAATATTACAATTAAAATTATAATTTATATTATATTAGTTAGTATTAATCTAGTTTAATGTTTTATTTTGTTAAGTGTTAAGGTACAATTATCTTTATATATTTGGAATTTCTTCTAGCAAAGATAACATATTTAGAATTATATTTTTTGATGAAAAGCTATGTTTTTAATCTCAACGAAATTATTATTCAGGAGGTTTATATTATATTAACATATATATTTATTGTTTTATAATACAATCGGTTAGCCATTAAAGTATCGAATTTCCATGATAAAATTCTTTATCAAAGTAATGCTTGCAAGAAAAAAATATATATGCATTTCCAAACAGATTAATATTTTCCAAACAAATGTAAGCCATTCTACACACTCAAAAAAACTATAACCCGAATTTTTCTCAGAATATACAAGTTATTTCAATTTATATTTCATCTTTTCCACGAATTTTCAACAAACATTTAGCATTGCAAAAAAGGGACAAAATAATAAAAACACATTCCAATCAGAATCGGTTTGTGGGAAGCACCGCTTTTTTATTGTTTCTCGAGGAAAATTTTAATAATACCCGAGGGAGCTATCTGAAAAGATAATACTTTTTTATGCTATGATATTCAGAGATATTGAATTTTCCCTGAAAAATGAGATTTCTTTTTTGCGATCGACAAAAATGTTTTGATTGAAAAGCGTTAAAGTATTCTCGAGGAAATCGAAAAACTCTTTGTAAATGGCAGAAGTTTACCTTGTGAACTGATGTCAAAGCCTTAAGTAAGGAGATCAGAAAAGAGGAGCATGAAAAATGGAAATAAATTTGTTTTTTTGAATATTTTAGTAACGGGGTATGTTGTAGCAGAACTACAGAATAAATTTTTTAGAATAAATTTCGCTACTAGACTATTGCTACTTTGTTTACCTTTAAACTACAATCTTACAGAATTTAAAATAAAACATCTGTAAGACTTTAGAATGAATTCTATTAAAATTTCAATTTTCTTTCATACGATAGAGATGGAAATTAAACCTTTCTTCATGTTGTTAGATTTGTTCCTCGAAAAACCGTGGAAAAACATTTGGGGAAGGGCTCCGTGTTATATCCAAACCATGCATGACTAGAAAAAAAATTTTGAACGTGAAAAATTGAATGAAAATTAATAAAATTCAGTAGCAATTTCGATAACAGTTTTTAGAAAGGTTTTAGATTTATATAAATTTAAATTTATGTAAACAACATATATAGCATACGTAATTACACATTTTTATGTTTGTGACATTTAATATATGTATACGTTTAACTTGTATAACAAATTCATCAGCCCCAACTTCATGCAAGTTCCTACTACATTAATTTAAACTATAAGTCATTTCCAAATGCTATAATTGTTTGAAAGAACAATATTATTACGTTTGTACATACGTGGGGGGTAGTTTTCCATTATAAGATGCATAACCTAGCTTTGGCGATGTCTTTTCATTTTGACGAATCCGTCCCAAGTATAACATTTAAGTACCAATATTTGTAATCATTAAAAAAAACTATAAAACTTTTAAAGACTCTTTTTAATATTATAAACAATATTTGATTAAAAAATATTTAAAATCTCTCAGTGCTTCGTTATTGTTTTACGTGTATTTAAACAAAAATGATTATTCGAATACCGATTGATTTAATGATATCAGCTTTATTTTACAAACGAAGAATACATTGGTAATATATTCCTTGTTCAATATTGATAGTTGTAAACTTGAAATTTCGAACCATGTTTGATTTATTAAACTCGATACTATTATAATTAAAAATAAACTGGATACAAAAGCAAATTAATTGTTAAAAATGTGTTCATGTATTTTACTTTAGATACTTGCTATTATAGAACTCTTCTCCAGAATATTTTGGAGAAATAACCTTTTAACTGTCATGCCCGAGATTATCTCGGGCACAGCACTGGTGTTCGAAAACGTCACGCCCGAGTATTACTCGGGGTATTTTTTGCGGTACATCGTATCGTTTTTGAATATATATCGGGGAGACGTTTATTTCGGCTTCATCTCTTTGTGAAGCCCGATCGATTCTCGAGAAAAGTTAATGTGCGCTCAACCCAATTTAATAGATGGCAGCTTTGCTGAAGACTTCAAGGTTAGGGTTAAGTTCTTTGGTTCAAAAGATTTGACAATTTGTGTACCCAAATCATCAAAATAACTTGACAGTTAAAGTGTTAATTCTTTTTATCTGAAAATTACTTTTGTCGCTCTTTCACTCTCTCAATATTTTTCCTTCTCTCTCAATATTTTTATTTTTCTCAATCTCTCTCTTGTTTTCTCTCTCAATCTTTCTTTCTTTTACTCACAATCACTGTCAATTTCTCTTTCACAATCTAACGCTTTCTTTCTCAATATATCTCTATCTTTCACGATCTCTCTTTCTTAATCTCTGTCTTTCTCAATGTTTCTCAATCTCTCTTTCCTTATTTGTCCCTCAATCTCTCTCTCTCTCTATCCGTCTTTCGCTCTCAATCTATCTCCATCTTACTGAATCTTACTTTCTCTATTTGCTTTTTTCTCTCTCAATCTATATCTTTCAATCTCTCTTAATTTTCCACACACACACACACACACACACACACACACACACACACACATACACACACACACACACACACACACACACACACACACACACACACACACACACACACACACACACACACACACACACACACACACACACACACACACACACACACACACACACACACACACACACACACACACACACACACACACACACACACACACACACACACACACACACACACACACACACACACACACACACACACACACACACACACACACACACACACACACACACACACACACACACACACACACACACACACACACACACACACACACACACACACACACACACACACACACACACACGCACACACACACACACACACACACACACACACACACACACACACACACACACACACACACACACACACACCACACACACACACACACACACACACACAATTATTTCTATAATTCTAATAAAAGCATAAAAAACTATTTATTGTATGACCTTCCAAATCATTTTAAGCATTTTCTTCCTATAACATTTTCTTCATAATACCCTTAAAAGGAAATACACCCAACTATTTTGACGAGATAAATTGCATTGTCTTTTTCCCTCTATAATATTCTGTTCTCTTGTAAGACTAATTGAAAATTGATATGAAGCATGAAAATATGATATGAAAATAAACATTCTACCTTTATTAACTAGTACTTCTTGTTTCTCTGTAATAACTAGAACTAGTAAAACCTCAATGCCTCTATTCCCTTTTATATGAATATTTTTAAAAAATGTGCATTTTTTCCTCCCAAAATTATCAAATTATAAGAATAAATGAAACTCATATAGAGTACAAATGACATTGCGAAGAGATATAATTCTGCCCCTCAATTTCTATCAAAAAAACTACAAAAAGTGCAAAATTTCCTAAAAAGAAAATGCATCACATACACAGTATATGTTAGAGGTTATTACGGTCATTATAAAAAATACGAATATATTTTTTTTGATTGATTGAAAAGTTGAAGGATCTACTACTTCAACTATTTTACAAAACGCACGCTTTCGCTTTAACGCTAAAGTTTCACTATTATTAATTACTTTTTTTAATCCATTTTCCTAAAAATGTAACCGTATTGGTTAGCTGAAATTCATATTTTATTTCAAGGTAAATATTTTTCTCCTTATCAATAGCATGGTTTTAAAGATTCATGAAAATTTTATGGGTGAGACAATTTCTTTCGTTGTTTTCCTTCGTTTAAAGCAAAACTCCCGAGGAATATTTTGTGGCTTTCAAATTTCGAAAAAAATGTCGTCCTCTAGGCTTTGGAAGGATTTTTGAACTCGTGCTTTTGTACTTTTTTTGAAGAGTGTTACTTGGAAATTGCTTTTTTAAGAATTTAAATGTCTTGGGCAAGATATTTTCTTTTTGAAACTTTTCGGCAAACTTCAAATATTTCTTTGCTTTTTATGCATACAGGTAAATAATATGACCCTCCTGAATTTTTCGAAATTGATACCGAGTGTTGAAAAAGTATTGCCACTTTTTCAAAGAGAATCTTTGAATGATTTGGTTCTGTTTCTTATTTCCTTGATACATTTTTTTAATTAATTTTTATACAAACGATTGGAATTTTCGTGGCCTCATTTTGGTTTATAGTTAGCTTAAATACAAACAAAATTTGTTTTTGTAAAAATTCGAAACTCTTTATAAATATACATGAATAAGTTTGCAAGTAAAATTTTTGTTAATATTACAAGTGCGAAATTTTTTTAATTACATCTTTGAAAAATCATTTTTTTTGTTTGCCTTTAAGATATCCGATACTTGGAACCGTGATTTTAAAAAGGTAAATGGATAATTTATGATATTTGTGTCACTTGATTAAAACACAAATTTAAAAATTGTTTTGGAATTTTCAAAAAAAATAAATAAAAAATTTTGGGAAAAAAAATTAACTTGAATAATATTTTTTAAAACCCTTTTGTGAAAATTTTATTATAACAAAATTTTGAATATAAGCTCAGATCTCCTTAAGAGACTCAACTAAATTTTGAAATATTTAACTTAGAAGTAAGTTATCCATATTTTAACAAAGGGGCAATTTTAAGAAAAAACCAATAATTTTTTTCAATTGGTGGTAACTCTAAAATAATGTGAATTTTTCAAAATTCTAGTTGAAGCCTCTGTCAGAGTGTGAGCTATATACGGCAAAAATTATTAAAAAGAAGCATTTTTCACAAAAGGAGAACATTTCGAAAAAAGATTATTCTAAGTTAATTTTTTGCCAAAATATTGTATTTATATAATTTTTTTGTCAAAATGTCCTTAAAACAATTTTATGCATTTATTCTAATCTGTGACACTAAATATCATGAAAATTATCCATTTATGTGCTTTTTTAAAATCACGGTTTCCGATCGTAGTCGGATACCTTAAAAAATACACATTTAACTTAAAATTTTCTGATAAAAACTAAAAAAGGTAAATAATTTTCAGAGCTGCTTAGGCACATTTGGCACGTTCTTAGGGCGCAAAAGATTTGGTGGTGCAAAATATTTATGAAAAAAGAGAGAAACATTTCTGCCCCAAGAGAGTAAAGATTGGTTGATTGATTGAATATTAACGTCGCACTGTTTAGCTACACGAGGGCCTTTGGCGACGGACCACGTAACTTTGAACCATGGTCAAGTGACGTGGACGACACCTGAGTTGGCACCCCCTCTACCAACTACCACATCAACGGGAGGACGTTTCAGCTCTCGACAAAATTTAACGTGCATCGTTTCGCTCACGCGGGGTCTTTAGTGGTACTGGGCTCGAACTCGTGACAAGGCAAGCCACAGTCCGATACCCATACCACTCGGCTACCACGGCCCCAAGAGAGTAAAGACTGAAATGAGATCTACAATGGAAAATGAAAAGTTTAACAGATTGATGTTGCTATACAATCAAAATGATATTGCAATGGAAATTGATTAGAATGAAGTTATGAATGAAAGTTATTAATGAAATTGTTAATGAAGTCGAAAAAATCATTCGTTTTTCGAAGAAAAAATCTTCGTCATTCAAGTACAATAAAAGAGACTGAACAAAAAATAAATATATCAAAAAGTAAAAGATATTTAAACGATGAGCTATGAAAAGGATGATAATTTACTAATTGAAAACAGTTCATACAAGGATGTATTCTCTATACTGTAACTGCAAACGATTTCTATAATTTATTGTACTAGTTTACAAAAAGGTGGGTGGTCCGTGATACCGTTAAGTAAGAAATGAACAAGAGTGGCCAATCCATACCACTATTCCTTCCTTACGACCATCAGTCCATAACACGGTGGGTCCATAAGTGGTGGATAGTGGAAAGGCTATTCAAACAGCAAAAACAAAGAAAGGGAAAAGAGTAAGAAAGTTAAGGAAAACTCCTTCCCGAAGGAAAAGTAAGAACTGTAGGAGAAAGGGGAATCTCTGGAAATAGGGGGCGTAGCTATTGAAGTACCTTGGGCAGTAGGGAGGTTAAAAGCCGACCTGATAATTTTATACTACCCATAAGAATTACTTAAGGTATCCGACTACGTTCGGAACCGTGATTTTGAAAAAGCGTATAAATGGATAATATTTATGATATTTAGTGTCACTTAGATTAGGAAATGTACATAAAATATTTTTAAGAATAGTATTACAATAAAAAAATTATTTAAATGGAATATTTTGACAAAAAATGAACATAGAATGACTAATTTTCAAAATATTCTCCTTTTGTGAAAAATGCTTCTAATATAATAATATTTTGCCTGTATACAGCTCAGACCTCTATGCAGAGGCTCAACTAGAATTTTTGAAATATATAACTTAGAAGTGGGTTTATCCATGTTTTACGACAACAGAGGGGAGAAATTTTAAGAAAAAAACGCCGATAATTATTTCAAATGGCTGTAACTCTTAAAATAATGTGAAATTTTCAAAAATCATAGTTGAGCCTCTGTACAGAGGTCTGAGCTATATACAGGCAAAGTATTATTATAATAGAAGCATTTTCCACAAAAAGGAGAACATTTTGAAAAAAAGGTTATTCTAAGTTCATTTTTTGCCAAAATATTGTATTTAAATAAATTTTTTTTTGTCAAAATGTCCTTAAAACAATTTTATACATGTAGTCTAATTTAAGGGACACTAAATATCATGGAAAGTATCCATTCATGTGCCTTTTTACAATCACGATTCCGAACGTAGTTGCATTTTAACTTTTTAACTTAACGCATTTTAACTTTCTTAAGTAAAAAAAAATGCTTCAAGTCCGATAAATAAATGGATGCACCAATTATAAATTCAAACACAGGTTCTGTTTCTGCTTAATTTGAATGTATTCTTTTAAAGGTGAAACTGCTTAATGAGTGTATCATCTATAACATAACGTAAATTTGTGTCATTTCGAGACCATTATCTCTGATAATCAATCAACTCTGAATTTAAAGTTCGTAAAAGAAATATTAAAAAAAATTTACCTTTCTCAAACCTAATTCAAAAATAAATGCAGAAAAATCTCATTCTAATCATTAGTACTGATTTCTTTCAAAGTAACATAGTTTCTCTCTCTTCCTCAACCACACAAAAAAGTATTTTTGAAAAAAAAAGTACAGGGTAGTTGAAAACTTTTTAATCACACTACAAGGAAATTTTTAAAAACATCCTTTCATTGCATGCACTTAAGGTATCCGACTACGTTCGGAATCAGGATTTTAAAAAAGGGCATAAATGTATGATTTTCAGGATATTTAGTATCACTTAGATTAGAATACATGTATAATTGTTTTAAGGACATTTTCACGAAAAAAAATTTATTTAAATACAATATTTTTTGGGGTAAAATAACTTAGAATAACCTTTTATTCCAAATGTTCTCCTTTGTAAAAATGCTTCTATTGTATTAATATTTTGCCTGTATATAAGGGTCAGACCCTTTTTACAGAGCTCCTGATTTTGAAAAATTCCCATTATTTTCAGAGTTCAATCATTTGAAATAATTATCGGCGTATTTTCTTAAATTTCTCCCTTCTGTTTTTGTAAAAAAAGGATAAACCGACTTCAAGTTTGGGATTTCAAAATTCTAGTTGAGCCTCTGGACAGAAAGGGCTGAGCTGAATCGGCAAAATATTATTATAATAGAAGCATTTTCAAGGAGAATATTTGAAAATGAGTCATTCTATGTCATTTTTGTCAAAATAATGTAGTTAAATAATTTTTTAGAATACTATTCTTAACCCAATTTTATATCTAATCTAAGTGATGCTAAATATCATAAATATTATCCATTTACTTACTTTTGCAAAATCACGGTTCCGAACGTAGTCGGATACCTAATTAAAGGCAACAAATTATAAAACAGATTTTACGGACTTAAAAATATTGCGTTTTACGGAAAGTATTAAGTCAAGAGTCACACTTCATTTTATATCAACAAATACTATCATTAAAAGAGAATATTTCTTAGAATTTGTTTCAAATCTTTTTATGATTATTTTAATGGGGTTTTGGTTCATTCAATTAAAAAAATGTTTTTTTCAAAAGGCCTATACAATCAACCCTCTTTATCTGTCTATTCATCGCATACTTCCTTACGTAAGTTTTATTTTTTATTAAAGATGGTAATCCTCTGGACAAAATGCAAGTTTTCATCACCCAAAAGAAAAAAGGCATCATTTTGTATTTTCTCATTATTCTGAAAATTATATTATTATTCTCATTCGTTTAAATTTATATCTCTTTTATAAACAGTAGTTAAAAATCTGATTACCGTTTTTTTTTTTACTAAAAAGGAAATGATATCCAAGTAAAAAGTTAAAGTTCTGCTTTTTTAATCCTCCCCCCGAGAAAGATAATTCGATTAGTACTCGGAAAGACAGCAGAATAATAAATTCTAATTTAAAACTATAAGAGTTACCCAAGGTAAAAGTGTTAATGAGGCCTAATCCTTTTCAATTTATTTTTAGAAAATAAAACACACGAAGAACTTTTTCCAAACTTAGAAAGCATAGATTAGTAGAGAAACAGGAAAGGGTATAAAAACATATTACCGTAAAACTGGACACAGATGGAAGATGTTAACTACTTAGTCTTGAAGAATAGAAGTTATAGCATTGAATATGAATTTTCTTTAACATTTATTTTAAACTTTGTGATGCTCATTTTTCACTGGGTCTGTTTGTCCAATTAGATAAAAAAGAAAGATAATGTAGTGTTAGTGTTATGTGCAGAAAGCGGAAAATTTTATTAAAGTTTCGAGTTGTTGAGATCGCGTAAAATGAATGAATTCGGTATGTGTGGGAACAAATGTGTAGAGTAAGATGGTAATGTGTGGTATATAGAACATTTGGAACTAAATAAATTAGAATAAACTGAAGTTGGGTGGCAATATGCTTTATTTTGACTTCTTTAGCAATTCAATCAACAAAGTGGTAATTGCTATTAATTTGATAAATCAATGCAACAATCAAGCATTTTACTTATTAAAAAAAGGCATTTTACTTTTAGTCAATGTCTTTGATATCCCCCGATGGGGATACCCTCTCCCTATCCAGCGACCATGTTGGGGAAACGAAATTTGAACCACTAAACTCAGCCAAAATAAAAAATCAGTTATTAGATCTTAATTTATATACAATACAACAAAATACTAGCCTGGGAAGATAATGATCGGGAGTAAAACGAGAAAAACTATTCTGAAAATAACGAAATTAAATAAAACCTATCTTTATAGATTTTCCTATTTTTAATATATCCCTCTACCCTTTACATTTTTAAATGAACAAACCGCTATTTCCCAGTAAACAAATACGTCGTACCATCAATTTATCTTTCCATCTGACTTTCCCCGGGGTAAGACAATACCCTTGGTCTCGGGCCCACTTTTTTTATCTTCGTAGCACTGTTAAAAACCCACCTTTTTAAAAGACTTTCTCCCCGACTTTATGTCACTTCATTCTAGCAATTTCCACTTAGCGCTCAGAGTTTACCTAGCGATCCCCGCGAATGCTAACATTCAAAAAAAATATTTATTCCCCTTTCATAAAACCCTCTTCTTGGTTTGTTGGAAGGAAATTTCCATTCAGCCCCCAAAACCAAGAGGGCAATTAGTAGAAATCCGATAAACCCCTCACATAGCTTTTAACACCTTAAAACCCCCGGCGTATATATAATTTCACCATCGGGAAATTAATCCGGACGTATATAACTCTTTCTGAAAACTCTTTTTTTTTTGCATTGTTATAGTAAAACTATTTCGAAGGGGGATGTAATTTAAGAAGATTTTCTTATTTCGGGAAAATTTTTTTTTTCTTTTTTTTTCTTTTTAAAACACTGCAAACGAGTGCCAATGGGGAAAAAGTGGATGGGGGGAAACATTTTTTGTAACTTTTTAAACGCAGTTAAGGGGGTTTAAAGTATCATACTAATGAAAAAAAAAAAAAAACTAGATTTTTTTCCCAAAAATTTTAAAAATTTACCTTTTCTGGAATTAATGTACTTTCTGTTGGATAACTTAGGGGAAAAAAATTCCCGAATATAATTAATCTTCTTCAGAATCTTTTGAAAGGTATGTAAGAATAAATCTTCATGTTTTATATATGCTCATGTAATTTTTGAACGCAATATATACATTCTCTTGAAATAATGGTCAAACAGAAAATAGGAAATGTAAACGAAAAATGATATATGTGTCCCTTGCTCTCTATCCCAAATTCGTATATCATTAAATAGAGTTATTTAATTAAAAAACGTGTAAAAAAGTGAAGGAAAAACATTGTTCACGTTTTTCATATATGTATATATATTTCAGCATACATTTAACATTTATACATCTCTTCTTTTTCAATGTTCAACAGCCCTGGCCTTCCAAGCATTTCAAGCATTTCTACTTCTCTGTAATTTGATACATTTTACATCTTTAGGCTGTTTGTAAATTTTATAGAGTTCTGCATGATCAAACCACTTGGAATCCCCCAAGAATGCATGGCAAAATCATTCTCTCGAAAATTTCCAAAGCTTCCTCATTACTTAAAGCCAATACCCAAGTCTCTGATGCATAACTCAGTACAGATCGTATAAGACTTTTGTAAAGAAGCAATTTAGTTCTTAATTTGAGAAATCTTGATTTTAATTAACTCTTCAGGGAATAAAAACATCAATTTGCTGTAATGATTATTTTATAAATTTCTGGGTACAGCTAATTTTTATTATTTATCTCCGTTCTCAAATAAGTAACATTATTAATTTTTTTAAATATATAATTTCCAAAATTTCTATATGACCAAGCTGTAAGTCAGACTTTAAACAAGGTAAATATTTAGCTTTATTTTCTTGTACATATAAGTTAACTCTTTTAGCACTTTACTCTAATGCCATAAATGCTTTTTTTCAGAGCTGGTGTGGTTCGGGAAAAATGCCAATGCCATCAGCTCAGCATAATCCAGTATTTGAACTGACTTATTAAAAATATTTTCTCTAATATTGATCTTTTAGTCTGTAATAACTTTTTCGAGTGCTATGTTAAGCAGGAAGGCATGCCAATTCATCCCTCTGCCATGCTTCATTTATCACCTCAAGCTGTTCTGTGAAATAACCTTGTATGTGTACTTGAGTTTTGTTTATTTGAGAGTCAAAGTACAATTGCCACAAGTTTTTCTGATTTTTTCAATTCATGCATAGCTTTTATGAAAATTCTCCGTTAATACAATCATGTGCAGTTCTAAAATCGATAAAAAGATTGTGAGTCTCAATTCCAAATTCTGTACATTTTCCAAGAATCTATTTTAAGTTGAAATTTGCTCAGTCGTAGATTTTATCCATTTAACCTTGTAATATTTATACCATAAACGCATTTTACATTAAAATACATTCATATAATTGACACTAATTTAAAAAAAATAATACATATTTCTTTAAAAAAAATAGTCCCCATCCGGAAGGGATGACGCTGACTGGCCCGGGGTTTGAACCCGGAGAAGACGGATGTTTGTAAATGTCTAGTCCTTCGCAGCATGGGGGACTTTTAAAAACCTTTCCCCCGTGGGTTGGTGGAAAAGAAAGGGGAGGGGCCCTGACACCCCCAGAGTGTTTCCCCCTCAAAATTAGGGTGAAACCGAGTAAATCTTCTCACCGGGGTTTTAAAGCTAGGCTAACGAAAGCCGTCACTTAGCCCCCTTTTAAAGAATTTCGTGGGGTTTCTTACCTTTTCCACATGGCATTATTAAAACAAAAACAATAATTAAAATAAAATTAAAAAATACATATTTCAAAAAGCTTAAAATTTCGAATTAAAAGTATTATAAGAGTAATATCAATTAATTGTTCGCTTCTACTTGATGATAATACGCGTACTTGCTTATTGACCTGACTTGACCTTACTAGTAAGATCTACCACATTTGTTATCTTTTCAATAACGTTTTGAAAATATAAACTGCTTCCTGAAATATTTTGTGATAATTAATTTTCGAATTTCTTTTGTGTATAAGTTTCTTATATAATTTTTGGTACCTAACTAAAAAATTTTTTTGTTGGAAATTTAAAATGTATTTTACATTTAAATGAATGCTTAAAAACACTTTTGCACACTTACACCAGGTTTTAAGGCTCTTAAAAATTAAACTTACAGTTCATCGATAAATTTTGTCCTCTTCCCTTAGAGTACAGTTGTATAAGAATAAATCAGCCTAAGAATATTATTTTAAAACCATGTGAGGAAAAACCATGAAAAAAAATACTTAGACGTATTTTATGTTATAAATTAGCTGAATTACCAGCTCTTCAAACAGGGTAATTTTTTAAAAAAAATATTTTATTCTTGATCTAATATCTGAATTGTGAGCAGAGTAAAACCCGATACATAACAATGTACAGAAAAATGTAAAATAATCTTTTGATGAATGCACCAACTATTTACCTATAACTCCCCTCAAGCCCTTGCAACCTCCTTGTGGGTCTATTTTAGCAAACCCTTTTTTATAGCGTATCTCTACTCCGTGAAAGGAGCGCAACCGCTAAATTTCAAGTCTGTAGGCTCTATAATATTTCAAAATTGAGAATATTTATCTATAACGCCCCTTAAGTCCTCGCAACACCCCTTGGGGGTTGATTTTCGTTATATCCGTTAGCGGTACTCTACTCCATGAAAAGAACGGGCCTACAAAATTTCAAGTGTGCGGGTCCAATACTTCAAAAACAGGTATATTTATTTATAACGCCCTTTAAGGTATCCGACTACGTTCGGAACCGTGATTTTGCACAAGCGTATAAATGGATACTATTTATGATATTTAGTGTCACTTAGAAAGAAAAATGTATATAAAATTGTTTTAAGAATAGTTTTCAATAAAAAATTTTTTAAGTACACTATTTTGACAAAAAAAAAGAACATTGCAATTTTCAAAATATTTTTCCCTTTTAAAAATGCTTCTATTATAATAATATTTTCCAAATGCTCCGACCTCTATAAGAGGCTCCACTAAATTTTTTAAATATATAACTTAAATTGGGTTTCTCCTGTTTTTCGACACAACAAGGGGAGAAATTTTAAGAAAAAAAAGCCGATAATTATTTTAAATGGTTGTAACCTGAAAATAATGTGAATGTTTCAAAATCATAGTTGAGCCTCTGTACGAGGTCTGCGCACATACACAAAATATTATTAATTTAAACATTTTTCAAAAGGGGAACTTTTTAAAAAGGGTTTTTCTAAGTTAATTTTTTTC